>JARVGP010000139.1:0-72734 GCA_029876185.1 Mansonella ozzardi
GAGTTGTTCTCATTTCAAGTTGTATCAATATTGAATATTATAAATCAATAGAAATTATTGGG
This sequence comes from Mansonella ozzardi, assembly GCA_029876185.1. Classification (NCBI taxonomy): domain Eukaryota; kingdom Metazoa; phylum Nematoda; class Chromadorea; order Rhabditida; family Onchocercidae; genus Mansonella; species Mansonella ozzardi. The sequence continues at coordinate 63 of JARVGP010000139.1, forward strand.
AAAGCAAAAAAAGAAAAACATTAATTAAAAAATAGATAATCGATAAAAATAGATAGTCAGGTACATTTTATTTTTAGTGTATTAGTTGTTTTCAAACTGCTGTTTAATTACAGTACACAGAAGATCGGTTATTATTTCTTTCTTTTTCAACGACAATTTTAATTTGAATTTTACTATGTGCTAGTTATGGAATCATATTAGCATATGGTAAAATATATGTTAGTTATGGAATCTTATGTATGGGAGGAAATGTAACACTTTATATTCTAACATTAGCTATTATAAGTAATAATATTTAGAGAGAAGAAAAAAAAAACTCTAATTAGGAGAAATAGCTAATGAAATGCGTACCCTAATGCAATAGTAGTACCTAATTAGTTATTTAATTGAATTGTAACTGATTAGTTACAATTAAAGTATAAAGAGGATGCATATTAAAAGGAGAATGACTAAAATAAGCTCTGCTTTAAAATTAAAAAATTTTAAATCTAGAAGAAGAAACAATGAATGCATGTTGAAATATAGAATTACGTGGAAACATAAAAAATTGAACAGCAAAAAAAAAAAAAAGAAAAAATATCCCATAAATGCAATAATTTTTCGTAATTTAGCACCGTAAATATTGCATTACTAATGAAAATACGATGGAAAATAAAATAAAATTCTCTAATAAACACTGATTTTTTTCCTACCAATTTTTAATTTTTTTGTGTTGTGGGGGGTGGCCCCCCAGGCATTAGTGTAGTAAGAAGGATGAATGAATGGGTTGAGAAGTGAAGTGAGGAATGAGTAGTAAGTAGTAGTAGCAGTAGTAGTAAATGAATGGATGGATATGAGTGTACTGCACTCAGAAAGATCTAATTAATGTTCCATTCATATCTGCCATGTTACATGGCTAGGTGATAATGATAATGACAATGATGATGATGATGATGATGATAATGATGATAATGATAATGATGATGATGGTGATAATAATGATGATAATGATAATGACAATGATGATTATGGTGGTGATAATGATGATAATGATAATGATGATAATGGTAATAATGATGAGGTGAAAGTGATAGTGGTGATAATGGTGATAATGATAATGACAATGATGATGATGATGGTGATAATAATGATGATAATGATAATGATAATGATGATGATGGTGATGATGATGATGATGATGATGATGATGATGATGATGATGATGATGATGATGATAATGATGATAACAATAATGATGATGATAATGATATTATTTACGAGTAAGAGTATGATGAGTAAGATAGATGTCTCTGTTAGTGCTGCTGATAAATTATATGTTGCTGTGAAATGATATGAAAAGTGAAATGTTTTCATTTCGTCTTTTTTTCCCCTTCTTTGTCGTTTTTTTTGCTGACATAGTTTTTATTTATTTTTGTAAGTACGATTATTTATAACAATAAATTTTTCGATTTTTTTTTTCTTTGAAATTTCATTAATTATAATAGCTAAACAAAATGTAACTTCCATTTTTCATTCAGTGTTATTTCTATGATTACTTTCTATGTTGATGATATATGTTTGAGTTCGTATATTCAGTTGCTATTATTAGTGTAAATTTTCTCATTGAAGTATCAAAGTTTATTTTACTAATTTAATTATTAGAAGAAAGGAATTTTAATTTCATGTTGTGTGTGTGTGTGTACATTTCCGTTTATATAAAAAATAATAGTCCAGCCCTTACTTAATCCTTTGCTATATTTTTAATTTTTGCTAGCACTTACAATTAAATTAATTTTTTTTTTTCCATTTGTTTGAAGCTTTCTTGAATAAGTCGTATTTCACTCAATTTTTTCAAAATTAACATTGCATTTTTTGTCATTCATTCTCTTGTTATTCAGCTTAATAGAATTCTGCACAATTAACAATGACAGAATGAGTGAGTGTGTGTGTGTGTGTCTATGTGTTTATTTTTCATTGTTATTGTTATCATCAAAAAAAAAAACGAATTTTTCAAAAACATTTGATGATTTTGTGAATGTCTTACACATGTTATTACGTGTTATTGTTTATCTAAATGAGCCAATGAAAGTTTCGATTTCAAGAGCAAAATGAAAATAGTGAATTTTATTTCGGTGATGTGAAAAAGATGTTTTCAGGCAGCAATGCTTGATGCATGGTTAGCAATGCATGGTGATAATCTTTACCCTTGCCGGGAAGAGAAAGAACGATTGGCAAAAGACATGTCAATGACTTACATACAGGTTATTTTTCTCAAAAAAAAAAAATTTCATTCTTTTGATTTTTAAATTTTTATTTAAGAGCAATGTTTATTTGCAAAAGATTTATTCCTTAGAGAAAGCATTGATAAGTTAGCATTTATAAATACATAGAAATTCCTTAGCTTGTTATCTTATTGCATGGTAAATTATGCTAAGTTTTGTAAGTGCCATTTTGCAAATGTCAAGTTTGAAAGCATCAATTTTTTTTTTTGGATTTTTTCCAATCTAATCTTAAATGAGGTTTTTTTTTTTTTTAAATAGCTCTTAAAAATGCATTGAAAGCATACTAGAAGAGGATACTTACTAACATAACAAGATTTCAGGCATTTTCTTCTTTTCTTGATATTACACTCATATAAAATAAAAGTAGTCTCGTCTATAATTTAAATTTCAAACTTAAGCGCAAAAAATGTTCTGCGCATTTCATTGCATTTCTTTTATACATTTTTGATAATATTCTTTGCAAAAAAAAAAAAAGTATTTTTGTGGCCAATGCAATTTTAGTTTATTTGATTTCAATTTTTTTAAGCTAACTTAATTCTCATATTTGATGATTAAATCTGTTTTTGTTTTTTAAATCATTTTATTTTATAGAATAAAACCATCCATGCAATATAGTTATTTTGGGATATTGTCTTCATTTCACTATTACTACTAATATTATTACTCCAATAGTAACAAGAATATTTCGATTTAATACCACTACTATCTTATAGACCATAGAAGACGAAAAGTTGAATTTTGATGTAATGTAAGATGAAAAATTGAATTTTGATGTGTTTTTTCCCGTACATGAGCATTATGTTGTATTATACACGAGAGTGCTAAGAATATCGATAAGATCCGTCAAAGGAGGAAGTGTTTTTATTTACATTTTCAATCTGTTGTGTGTGTGTGTGTGTGTGTATGTGTATATACGTATGTATGTATGTATATACGTCTATGTGTATCTGTAAAAATGTTTTTTTTTTTTATCTTTGTCGGCATTCATCTTCAATCTCTCCTTTCACACACCACCATCCATCCTGGTTGTTTCACATCTGTTCCAATTCTTTTGTTTAGTTGCAATAAAGTTTAATTTGTTTTGTGAAATGTTTCAGTACATATGCTATATACAATATTTGATATTTATATATCACTGACTACTATTAAAATGATGAGATACGTGCAAAAATATATCCTGTTTTTCAATTTACGAGAATTATTTTATTTTCAATGATAGTACCATGGATTAATGGCAAAAAATGAGTTTAAATGAAGTAGAAACGTAGAAAATAGCATAGAAGCATATGTATCATGTAGGAGGAATTTATGTTGATGAATAGAGGGAGAGAGAGAGTTGAATGATGAATTTAGTTGGGATATGTACAATAGTGAAACTATTTGTTGCATAATAATTATGTCAAATATTGAAATGAGTGATTGATTGCTTAAATAAAATAAAAGAATAAAGTGGACATAATAAATTTAGTGGACATTGTTTTGTTTATTTTTTTTGACTTCTATTTGAGAGATAATGATTCGGTCCACAATATATGTCAATTTTATGAATTCAGCTATATTTAATTGGCATTTTCTTTTTTTTTTTATTCTTAGCAATGAATAGAAATAAAAATGTTTCATTAAAATGAATTTTTATGATTAGACTGGTTGATTGTATGAGAGAGAGGGAGAGAGAGTTGGAAAGAAGGAAAAATTTTAGATTGAGAAGAAGGAAGGATGTAAAGTTTGTTTGATGGAATGGATTAGATTACTTAATGGAAGTGACAAAGTAATAGTTGTTATTAAGGGAAAGTGCTTTTGCTCAATGTTGCTCAATGTGTGTCAGAAAAATGATATATAAGCTGAGTTTTTAAATAGATTCAATGTGAAGTATGTAAAAAATTATTTCATACTGGTATCGTATAACAAATAAACATAAATATTTATTGCGAGGTAATATTTTAAGTGCTATAAAATATTTCGCTTCAAATATTCGGTCAATTCATTTATTTTATGTTTGTGTTTTCCCAATAGAAATTATTGTTGTTTGCTATGGTATGATATGATATGATATGCAATCTAAATCATCCTTTATAGAAGGTCGAAGAGAAAGAGGTCATGGAAAAGGGACTGCTATGTGTATATTTGTGGACATTGAACCATACAATTTGAATAAGCGACTTTTTTTTAGAGAATAGCGTGATGAATAGTGAAAAGCATCAAAATGTGTAGCGTCCATTAAACATTTCATTAACTATTAAAATATCTTCGATTACTGAAATGATTAATAACGCTTCATTTTTCTTTGGTAGCTGTTATTTACTGAAGGTCATTTGATATTTGAAGTCATTGCTAGATGATTGGTTGATGACTACTCTATAATGGGAAATGAGTATCCTCGATGAGGGATGGGTGACCTTTGTCAGGAAGAGAGAAAGAAAAAGAATAGTTAGTTCGCTTATTGGACAGATCTATCTTTTTTACATTAGGGAATTTCAGGGTAATTTTCGAGTCCTGCATTTTAAGTAGCATTTTATAATTCTTTTTGATCGATTCATTTGTTGCTTGTCAGTTACTATGTATTGCAAAAATTACTCATTCTTATTTAAAAAAACTACTCATTAGTAGTTAATTTAAATAATTTGCATGTTTGAACTGCAACACATGATCTTATATCAATAAGTGGTTGGAAAATTTGTCCTATTTAGGGCTGTTCTGGATTCCGGAACAACTTCTCCTTAGCGATTTTTTTAAGTTCATCTATGCCTTATATGAAATGTTTTAACAAAGAAGTCAGTTTTAATGCACTGAAATTCCTTACAATTTTACTTTTGCAGAATAACAGAATACTGTTGCTTTTGCATTCCAGTTTGTTTCGTTTTTTTTTAATCTCTAATTTTTAGGTGAATCGCTGGTTTGCAAATCGACGTCGCAAGCAAACAAAACGTCGAAAGACTGAAGCTGAGTCACCGCGATCGTTTATGATACCATCACTGTCATCCTCTGTTGCTTCAGCAAACAGGCACGGTACATTGACTGGGTTACTGGAACCAGAACAAGATCCGAACTGGCCATCTAAATCACCACTAAGTTAGTCTTTAAGTAATTTCTTAACATTCATTCCTTGATTTTAATCCGCATTCTACTATCTCCCATCATATAAAAATGTAATTGATTAATGTATGAAAGATTTCTTCTAAAAAGAAAATAAATGAGTACATACTATAAAGCATTTTCTGTTCTGATTTAGTCGTATTTAGACACGGGGCGCGTCCGATAACTGAAATTGTTATAGTTGTCACATCACCGTGCGAAAATTCCCTAGTTAAAAGTGATAGTCAATAAAGTACCGTATATGAGACTGGGAAGCTTTAGATATAGTTACGCAGTTGACATATTTCTTAAACTAATTTATCAGATGACTATGGGTATTGTTCTTGTCGTTTCTTCTGTTAATTTTAATTTTTTTTTTTTTTGATGGGGAAGGTGGGAGAGGTGGAGAAAATAGAAATTGAATCGTCACTCAATGCTTATAGTAGGTTCAAGTGCATTCAATTTGTACATTAAACAGTACATAATTATTGAATGTTGTATAACGATAACCTGAACTTCCTGAGAAATGCAGTATAAGCTAATATGGAGCTTTTTGTTGTGAAATTTCTTAATAAAGTAGATAAGGTTTTCAGGGGAAAGCAGAGAGGATAACTTCTTTCAAATCTAATATTGGAACTAGATTTTGATACGCTGAGAGGGGTAATTAAGAGAATATTATTTATTGTAGTAATAGCCAGCACTGATCATTCCGTGTCATCAATTTTTAATTATATATGTGATAGAAGGGGAAAAGTTGATTTATGTGCTAAATACATCTCATTTAATAAAAGACCTCTATTATGAGAATGATAAGAGATACAGTAAGTAGATAGCATTTATACGCACTAAAAGTCATATAGGTATCAATTTTTTTAGTCTGTTTTCTCGGTTATTTAATACATTCAAACTAGATTTTCATTGTATATATAGAAGCTGGGTATGTAAAAAGTTGGTACAGTCACTTCACTTCCCGATATTTTATCATTATTCTTGTTCTAGCAGCAATTTTATTGCTGTAATAGTTATTTTGCTGACCATTTTAAATTTCTTGTTATTATTATTATTAGCAATTTTTTGCATCATTATTGACGTTAGGAATACTTCGTTTACTTCAAATTATCAGTCGTTTTGTTTCCGTTAAATTGATGAACATAAATCTGTTTATTGCCGCTTGATGAACTTTTCAAGTAATTTTTTACTTTTTCATTGAGTTTCCAAATTAAATAATAGAGTATATAATCATAACATATTTAAATATGATATTTTGATATCCAAGCTTCATCTGTTTCTTATGATGACTGTTCTTATAGTGCATAGATATGTGATTTATGTGATTTAGTTGTCAAGGACAATCGTTTCTTCCGTTTTTTGTAATCTATTCCTGTACTAGTTTTCTACGTACCGTAGCAACCTGAAGAAGTTATGAATGGAATTATTGGAGTTTTTATCCAAATTTAACATTCATGCAGAACATCTTGACATCTGAAATTATTTAATTTCCATGATATCAATCATTGAAGAAATAATAATTGTATGGAAAATTGTAAACTGACTTCTTCATTGATGGTAGTGATTGGATAGTTGTAGAAACTGATTGAACTTGCAGGTAAGGAAAAAAGAAACATTGGAAGCCGTAAAGAGATAAGGATTTTTGATGAAAGAAATTGGAAATTTAGTGGATAAGTAATAATAATAATTTGAAGAAGTTATAGAATCAGATAAGTTATTGTCGTATAATTTTAAGGATTTCTTTTTTTTGATATTCTTTTTTTTCAACCTCCATTTACTTAACGACTGTTAACAAAATGGTTCAATTTTTATTTATCTTTTAGATTTCACCAAAAATTACTGAATTTTAATTAAATTGCGAGCCAAATGAAAGTCAGAAGTGCCTTACAAAAGAATGCATGGCATTACTTGTGAAATAAAAGAAACTAGTTTAAAAAAACGAAGTTTTGCTTCATCGAACTGTGAGTGAAGCGTGAGCAAATGTTATTAATTAGAGTGAGACCATAAAGGAAAAGCCTAAGATGATTAGTTTAGTGAAAGCTGTGTAACAAAAAGAAGTCGCGGAATTTTTGAATTATTTCAGCTGAATAACGCTGAAATATTTTAGCTAAGTTAAAATTATGGGACATAGGCTATGGAGACATAAGACATCAAGCAAGTGTTTTTATAAATAGTAAAACAAAAAATTCTTTTGGTACTATAAAAATATATATATGAATAATCATATATATGCATGTCGATTTTTGTAAAAAAGTGGAAAGAGCGAGAACATTTAGATGGACGAAATAACTGACCTTTGAAACATTAGAACATGTTTAGTTCTTTGCGAAAGTTGAATTTTTTTTTATAATTGGCTTTAAGCTTACGGGAAAAAAGTACCGTTACTTTGTAAGAAAAAGCTGATTTCTCACAAATACATTTTTGAATATATTAGGTTCTTCGTAGTAATTCACGTTTATGATATGCATAAAACTAGTTTTTAAATTAAATTTTAGAATTTTGAAGACGACGAATTCAGTTGTAGTTATATATGTGTTTATAAACTTCGAGTTTATAACTTCTCTGATATCATCTAGTCTTATTTTTTTTCTATAGAGTTATGGGATTTTTTTTTACAATTTATGAATTCGTGATTGCAAGAAGTAAGTCCGAAATTTTTTTTTTGTTCCTTAAAATTTTTAATTTTTAAACTCAAAAAATTCCAATATCAGTCGCACAATTCATTGTTTTCCAAATCCTTTTTGAAATATTGCAAACTTTAGTAATTTTCAAATCCAATTTATGAGATTTGGCTAATGTCAAAATACATTATAGTTGAGCGTTTTTTGGATTATTGTTATAGTAGTAATAGTAGTTGGTAGCAATAAAGCAGTAAGGCAAAGTAGTAAAGTAGTACTTTATATAATCACCAAAATAATGAATAAATACTTTAAGGAACGGAAAATTTTTAGAATTTATGCCAGTAGATAGTGCTAACAGCTTTCTTTGGTGACATGTAAAAGACCAGATGTTCATTTCTCGTCTTTCTATCCTTCTGCTATAGGATTAGTTGAAGTGGGAGAAATAATCGTCCAGAAAATGGGAAATCCATTTTCTTTTACGATTTCTCAGGAAATGCAAATCCGGTTTTTTGGTTCTCCTTTTATAAGGAATTTCTTATAATGCAGAAAGTGGGAAAGAAAGAAATCTCGAATTAGTAGTGCTTAATAATTTCTCAGATATGATTGATTATGTGGTGTTTGTTAAATTCATCAATACTGATACATCATTTTGATATTGATATTGATTGGAGTTTAAGAGCATTGTTTGGTAAAATTTCTGAGAATTCCAAGCGAATAAGGATAATGTGATTGGATAACTTAAAAGCCTGATGAGATTTCATTTTTTTTTTCATCTTTCAAGATTTTAAAGGGACCTTTCTCAAAGAATGAAATTTGGTATGACAGTTGTCCTCTTTTCCTCTCTCTCTCTCTCCCTCTCTTTTTCCTTTTTCCCTCTTTTTCACTATTGAGATTTTCAAATGTGGTAACTGCTAAGAGCATTTTTACCTCTTTCGTGGAAAGATGAAATTTTAGATTTCAATTGAGTTGCATGCGAGGAAAAAATAATGAAATTCAGTAAGGGAGAGTGACAGAGAATGAGAGGAATTAAGGAAGAAAAGAGAGAGGGAACAAATGAGATTATAAGATTAAAGGTCAGTAAGCAGTTGTGACATTGAAGGAGAGAGGGCAGTGAGGTTGAAAGAGGGTTTATATTGGTAGGTGAGAGTGCGAGATATCGGTTGCTGTGTTGAAGGTATTTGTGTGCAGGTGGTTGAAATAGTAGTAGTAGTAGCGGTAGTAATGGTGATAATGATGGTTATTTTATCTTATCTCGCGTGATCCCTGTGTTATTATTGACTGTGTGATAGTAGTGATAATGATAACGAATTTTGCTGAAGAAGAATAACAGTGGTACGAATGTTCCACTTTCTTCAATAAGAAATTGTTATCTTAGAAGAGAAAATCATGGAAACAAAATCGTGATCCTGTTATGAGTATATATGTGTGTGTCTGGGTATTGTTTATTTCTTAATTTGTTTACTGGTAAAACTAAAATGACTGATTTTAGCAAGTTTTTGTCTCTAAAGCATATAGCTTTGAAACTCAAATCTAAGGTTATCATTATATGTTTTTTATTGGTTGTAAACAAACATTTTATAGTATACCTTTGAACTTCAAACATTTATAGTATATCGTAGGATAGAATAAATTTTGAATCTTACTGGTTAGATAAGGCATAACTTTGGTAAGTAAATAATAATAGATGAAAGAATGTATAAAGAATAAAGAGGATCTCATCTGCTTATTTTCTCTGTTTGACAAGAAGCCTTGGATTATGTCCACTGTGAATACATTTCATTGGACATTTAAGCCACATGCTTAAGATGACACATAATTTGACAATGAGCATTTAGATCATTTTGATCGTGCGTCCTGCATTTAAACATATTCCAACATTTGTTTGTTGAAGTTAATAATTCATATTTCTTTCTTTTTTTTTTCAGTTTCCTTAATTAATGTTGGTTATTTTATTTTTTGTTTTTTGTTTTTGCCTTTTCATTCAGCAAATTTAGTAATTCAAGTCGCATTTGCATTTGAGATTTAATAATTCAAGTGAGATTTTAATAATTCAATTATTTAATTCATATTTTTTCCAAACTTCATTATTATATTTCGAAATTTTGCTTTGTAAGCAATTTCTTCAAAAATGCATTTTTCTCATTGTTCATTTCTTATCGAAAGAATCGATGTAAAGTAAAAATCTTTGTGAGTTGAAATTAAACAACGGAGAAAAAGAAAGAGAGAGAGACCTTCCACTGCCATTAACTATGGACATTTAATGGAATTGAATTGAGTTGGAGGGAAAAGGGGTAATTGAAGTGAAATGAATGAAATGAATGAATGTCGTCTCCTTTCCGCCTATTTCATTCTGTTCTTTTTTTTTGTTGCCTCCAGCATTGGGTCATTTTCTTCGATTGCTCCAACCTTCTGCCTACACCACATGTGCAAGATACTTCGGCCCTAAAATGGTCGGGTCGGTCAATTGTAAATGCCCATTTTTATCCCTCAAAAAAGCGTGGAGGAATGGATCGATCTAAGCTTCATTTCATTTTTTTATATTTTTCTCCATTTCTGTTCAAAAAATTCTCTCTCTCTCTCTCTCTTTCTGTTCCATAACTTCCATTTTCTTTTTGGTTTTTATTCGCATTTCTTTTTTTTTATTTAATATTTCGTTAAATTTTTTAATTAATTTGATTGTTTCTCTCATTTTTGGGAGAAATATTCAGAATTCTTTATTTGTGTGGTTCTATTTCCTCATTTGCTTATTGATACTTGTCCAAATTTTCGTATATGATCAACTGAGGATCTTTGTTGACAGCGTTAGATATCAACAGTAGTAAGCTAACTGACTTATTGAAAGACTTTTTTCTCAGAATATTCCAGGAATTATATTTTTTTTATTACATTATAGACAGCTGAATAATCTTGACAGATTGTATTGAAATTGAAATGCTTGCTTTACTGTTGGAATTTGTCTTTAACATATGTGCCATTAGCATCAAATATTTACAGACAGGGAAATTGATTGTTTGAGATTTCTTTTTGTTTATTGATTCTTCGATAAGCCGGTCGAAAATTTTATGAGATTTGCTGATCGATTATTAATAATTCTGGTGGAATATTTTCCTTTACATTTATCCATTCCCGAAAAAAAATAATGTTCAGGAAAGTTCATTAGCAATGCTAATGATGATGATGATGTGATGTGCTATCGAAACATTCGTTACAGCTCATTGCAATTTTGTCTTTAATCTAAATTTTTACCAGGAACTTGTTCTTTTGTTTATTTTTTTCAGCATTGAAATTTTTTTTTCAGCATTGCTATTTTCTGTATATATATCAGATTACTGCTCCCTTTGATCACTATGTGAATAAACAGAAAGAACTTTAGGATAAATTGAACTTTGCGGTTTATAATTTGTGCCTTTTCTTTCTCTATCATCAAAACAGGTCAATCATTTATTTATAATTAATGCGAGCATTAAATGATCTTTGCACTCACTGTTTTATAATTAGAAATTTCATGCCAGATATCTTTTTTTAATAATGCCAACTAATTATTGATAGAGAACTTTTATGCTGTACATACCTTCATTTGTTCTTATTAAACTTTACTTTGTAGACTGTAAATATCTTTCACATCTAACCATTCCTGATAAAGAGTAGTAATTAGGGAAAGTTCATTAATGATGATAATAATGATTTGTTTAGGCTGTGTATATACATTCACCAGAAACTTTGCATACATATATATATGTATGTTCTTAATAAAATATGTAGATTTCTTAATTGCAAAAAGTTTGATTTTTGAAAGCATTTTTTTGTACGAATGACTATTCTCATGGAAGAGAACAGGTATTGAAATGATCTCGGTATTGAAATGACAAAATTGAAAAAGGAAGTCCTTTTCATTTTCCCGATTTACGAATGTTAGCCTTTTTCTAAATGAAAAATTTTAATTGCCATCGCTAATATTACTACTTCCGTATTGACTGCAAATATCAAGAACTTCATTTTTGTTATCAATGTTTATATGCAGAAATCATATTGTGATTACTACTACATCCGGATGATACTATGATTGATTTTTCCAAGTTAATGTGAAGATATCCAGGAATGCTGTAACAATAGAATGATAGTGATAATATCTAGTCGTAGTTTTGTATAACATTCAGATTATTCTTCTTATTGTTCTCCGTTAAACATCATTTATTTGTATTAGTAGTTAATAGCTGATAGCTGTAATATAAATAGTAATAGAAGGTTAACGTTTATAGAAATATTTTAATGATTAAAATATCTCATTAATGATTAAATCATTAAAGTTTGAAGTTAGAAATTCAAACTTTAATGGTTAAATTATTAAAGTTTGAATTTCTACTGTGAAACGCTATTCAATCATTGCTGACTGCTATGCGCTTTTTCTATCCATTTGTTGTGGAAAAGGAAATTTTACAAGTATGTACTTCAGCTAGAAAGTTCAATTAGAAGTATGTACTTCCGTTTTGCTGCGATTCTTTTGCTCATTTGCTGGAGGCAAAAGAAATATGCTAATAAATTATTTTTAATTATTTATCTGTACTAATGGAGTTTGTAGTTAATGAATTGTTTTGAATATATGGATTTGCTAAAGCATGAACTATCAAGTTAGATCATATTTCTTACACTTCATTTAATTATATGAAAAGTTTTATGATCAGTTGGATGATTTTTATTATTTATTTATTTATTCTTGTCTTTTTTTCACATAGATAACTTTAGGATGTTTTTTTGAAAAGAATGGACTTGAGTTTTATTTTTTTATTTATTTCTTTCTTATTCCGTTTCTTTCTAGAATTTGAGCAGAACATTTTTGGGATAAGATAATGCAGTACATGGAATGGATGAGATTAAAAGATGGATAAAGGAGTAAAAGAAAAGTGAAAGAAGAGAACCAATCTATTTGAAGGGTGTTTTGCCTGCTCAACTTTTTTTCTTCTGTTCTGTCGAACTGTAATGTATTAGCTGGAAAAGAAGAGAGAAAATGAACGAGTTGAACTGAGTTCATGTGTTGTCAATATTTAGGTTTCGGAAAAATCAAATATAAAACTTGCTTTTTTAGTCTATGCTTAATAAATTAGTTTGTAAAATGAGTTTTCATTAAAATGATTTGTTAATGATGTATAATTCAACTCATGTTAGACAATACTGGTCTCCTTGTAAGATATTTGAAACAGAACTATCAGCCTTTGTTTCAAATTATTGGGTGGTTATATTGGCTTTTTTATTTTTTCAAAGCAAAATGGAAATTTCACGGTGTTAATCTTTGGTCGACAGGGTTAGGTGAAGGTAGCTTTCGTACTATAGATTGTTAATTTTAACATCTGCTATTATTAGTTTTGATGGTGAAAGACTTCAGTAGTCTTGGGCAATCTTTGGTTTTTAGCAATGGACATAAAGATAGCCTTGACAATTTTAATTGTTAGTATTTGCTCCATATTTGAAGAGTATTTTAGCTCAACAACTTAGATGATTCATAATTTCTGATTCATTATTTCTTTTTTATTTTTCAATTTTTAAAATCTTACAAACAAAATGAGCCCATTCAAGGTACGTTTTTGGAATTTAAAAAGTCACGAATTTATTTTGTTTGAGAGGGAGCGAGAAATTTAAAAGTATTGGGAAGGATGTATTTTATTAATCAGATGGAAGTATGATGTGCATCTTATTATTACTAATTTGTTTTGTCGCTGTACATCATTGCTTTTTACATTCAACTTAAATTATCGATGGATGGGATTAATAAACAAACAAATGATAATGAATGAATATGTGTGTTTAATAAATCTTTATAAAGTCATAAATTCGATATTATTTCCATTGAATAAATCCGTAATTGTACTTAGGTCAATTGAATTTTATTGAAGTTCATTTCTGAAGTATTTGCTTTGTTCATTAGGAGAAAGGGATCGCTAAAAGTTAGTAATTGTAGAAATTTCCTGGGTTCCTTTTTTTTTTGTTTGAAATTGTTATTCTGTGTCCTTGAAATTCTTTGCGAAACAGTTTAAGATATGATTATGGAAAGCGTTTTTTTGACATTGAAAAATTTTTTTTTACACACAACAACACACACACATACCTGTAGAGAGAGAGATTTTGGAAAAAAAAATGATTTATTGTTAAGGATATGTTGAGCATGTATTTTACTTGGAGTAGAATAATTTCTGTAAGTAAAATAATCGTGCTTTTTTAATTCCTACCAGAGATAATTAATTTAGAAAGAATCAAGCTATTTTGAATGACGATATTATTGTAAGACAAATAAAGGAAATTGAATTTAGCCATTAAATGATCAATTAGAATTCTGTGAACAAGAAAATAAAGTTGGAAATGATAACTGAAATGGAAGTTTTCTGATATATTTTACTAATAAGGTTTGGATGAATTTAACTCAAGAGAAATGACAAATTATGTATACTGGAGAAAATATATTTTGAAGTACTAGTTACTGTTTTTACGCATAAATTTGTTGTTATTGGTTAATTTATTCAAAACAATCGCGCTAGTTTCCATAACTATCAAAGAATTTTAAGGGGAGGGTTCAAATTTTGTGTGTGAGCATTCCCGCTTAGAACCATTTATGAGAACTGGTTTCAAACTTCATTCATTCTTCTTTATAATTGTTCAGAAAATTGATTATTACTGTAGACGACGTAACTTGAATTGAACTCTTCTTGCTTATTTTGCCCCAATTTCCCATTTTTCAGACGAGATAACCCGCACAGTGCTTCAGTGTATAGTATATGTACTGGAACAGTATTTGGGTAAATGAGTCATAGCAGTATTTGTGAATATGTGATGTTTTCGAATTTACATGTTACCTTATTAATTGATATTACTCAAGTCAAGCATGATTCATGTCTGTTTTCCAGTTTTATTTGTATAGGGTTGAGACTATTGCTGCTGTTATTTGTGTAGGATAAAAGGAGCTTTTTGATAGTAGCAGTAATTTCATTGATCATTTCTGAGTTTGCGTATTTGTTGATTTCAGTTTCAATTAGTTTAATATTTTTTCTTATCTTTTATATCTTCAATTTTTATCTCATTTTTACTTGATATTACTTTTATCACCGCTCTCTGGCTTTTGATTATTTTCGTGGGAATTTTACCATCATTATCACATCTGCCGCTTCCCAGCGATCATCATTTCCGCTTCATTATTTACCATATGTTGAATGGCTGTTTGGCGATAAATGTTTACCCACTGATTAAGAAAGGCCAAATTGAGACTGAGCATTTTGAATGGTATGAATGTTGTTGTGAGGGTTTTTGAAATTGTAATCCATAGTGGTCGTGTAAGTTTGGAACATAAATTTTCAGCGAAATCCCGAATTTTACTTCATTCATTTTATATTTCAGGTTCTATCCAGACTGAACAAAAACCGGAAATGGTAGTGCATACGGCACATTCTGATTTGCGTAAGACTGATATTGAGACATTAAAAGATGAACTGCGTCGGAATATGCCTTCTGCGAACATATCAAGTGCCACTTTTCAACAGGTATGTCTTTGTATATAAAGGAGTGTTAATTTTAATGCTGATCTTTTGTGTCGATTTTTTTGCCTCATCTCATATTTGAGACTTTTTCAATGAAAGACGGAATTGTTCATATGAAATTGTATTTTTCATTTAAATGCATTTTTTATACATTCTAAGGCATATGAAAAGCTTTTTTTAATTTCCAATAAAGAATGGAACATTAACAAAAGTAAGATGGTTCAGTAAAATATCTCAGTTCACGATTGTGTGGAAGCTCTTTACTTAATAATAATTACTGAAATAATTTTGCAGTTCAGAAGTGTCTTTTTCATCGTGCATGTAGCATTTTGTCCAAAAAATAGGTATTTGATGGATCCGAAATTAGCTAAAAATTCCGTTTCAGCATGTTTTTAATAGTTTTGCTATATCACTATCTATTCAAGTTAAATACATTGAATAAAATTTTTCTCTTTCATTCAGGTCCTGGATGTTAATCGGTCGTTGACTTCATCATGTTCACCTCCTGGTCAGTGCAGGATACCTCAATCAACTTTTGATAGCAAATTGCTTCCAGCTCCACCCTCCTACACAACATCTTCCTCGTTAAATGCTGCGACAGCAGCTGTTGCAGCTGGAAATCTTCCGGCGGCGATCGCTGCTGCAGCAGCTGCACAAAGCACAAATCCATTTCTTTTTGCTGCTGCATTAGGATTACAACAGCAACAGTCACAAAATTCAGCATCCACATTTCCATGGGTCAGTAATGTACAGTCGTTCACAGCGATGTTACCCTATCTTCAGCATTTGCAAGCTCAGATGCAGCAGCAGGCGCAAGCACAGGTAACATTTTTATGCCTGAATAGGTCAATTGATAGTTATCCATTTAGAGTTTGTCCTTCAAATTTTCACTGTGTAATTTTCACCATTGCTGTAATTTTAGATTGCATTGGTACAGCAGATAGCAGCACAACAAGCTGCAAATCTGCATCAACAATTCAAAACGGTCGCAGCAGCCGCGGCTGCTGCCCAAACTTCACTAATGTCACAACAACAACCGGAACAGCAACAACCTCAACAACAACCGCAACCGCAGTCACATTGGTTGTCACCTCCTCCATCTGTTCCTCCTCAGATTTCGGCTATAAGGCAAATAACAACCTGTCCGTCACCATTACTTGCAGAAGGTGACGAATCAACATCTTCAGTATTAGGGCTTACAGAATTGAGTCCAGGATCACATCCTGAACCACAACCACTCTCACCTCCAACCTCATCCGGTTCATTGTTGTTCAACGATGAGAAACAGCAACAGCAACAATTGCATCAGAGCCAGTTTCTGTTTGATGAAGATCTAATGATCGATACGTTGATGGAGGAACGAAAAGATTTATCTGAGAAAGAAAGTATCGCTGTCGCCGTTTTAGCTGGTATGGCTGCATGTCAACGATAGATAAACGGAATTATCTCTTGCATCAAGTTTCTTGTTATCTTTTTAAAAGCATACATTACTCTTAGTTATGGTTTCGATATTCACGAATGATTTTAACACATCGATGTATTGAAAAATTTTATGACTCGCATGTCTGATACATTTGTTATTGTGAGTATATTTTAAAATTCTATTTTTCCATTATTACACTGTTGGATTTAGCCATGTTGGAATAGAGACTATTTTGCATAGTTTTTTTCTCACCGTGAAAGGTATTTTTTTACTGTATTCGGTCATCAATGCTAAAACTGAAATACAGTATGCCATCTACATTAGCTTGTATATATAAAATAATATAGAAATACTATGGATAAAAAATGAAGTGACAGAGATATGATAGTATGGTAATGTATGTTTTTATAAAAAATATTTACAAAACTTTTGTTTAGTGGCTATATTAGCGTGTTTCAGTTTGTTTGTTGTGCTGATTGATCTTTAATATCGAAAAACGGTTTTGTTGTATTTTTGCATATATTTTTCTAATGATTTCTTATTTCTCATAATTCCCTTTTTGCTTACTCTTTCCTTATTTTTTTTTTTGGTTTGTAGCATTAATTGAATGCTCGAAAGAAAACAAAAAAAAAAAGTGGAGTGCAAATGGCAGTGATCACATCACCATTACATATTGTGTATATTGGCTGTTTTATATTGGTTTCGGGTTTTCTAGTTTTTTTTTTATTGTCTTTTTCATATGATTCATATATTTTGTTGTATTCACATCTAAGCTTGCCTATTTTAAGTAGTAATCAGTGAGATAGATAAAAATGGGAGGAATCGGAAATTTTGTTTTAAAAATGCTCACATCATTAATGGATTTGTTGGTTTTGCGAACATTCATTTCGTGATATGGACATTTTAGGTCTCATGTTAGAATCAGTAATTAAGCAAAAAGAATTTAGATTGTGACTTTTTATTAATGAAGTGAATTTTTTTCTTGCTTCAAATTCTTTTGTTAGAAATGAACAGGGGACAGGAAGAAACAGGAATTGTTTTTGTTCATTGTATGTTTTTTTTAGTTTTTTTCTTTTCAACTTTTGAATATAATAAGAAGAAAATTTGTGTATTTGTTATGCTGATATTGATGATGGTAGTTTTTCTCATGTGAGATTCTGTTCTTTTAAATTTGTTGTATTTTAATACGGTGTTCTAAAATTCTATTTTTTTATCCAGTTTCCCCTTTTTTGAAAAAATTTCAATTGTTCGCTTTTCTTTTTCCTTTTTTTTAAAAAATGTGAAATATAAATTTTACAAGTACACTTCACATTTGTTGTGTACATATGTATGCATGCAATATAAAATATGCGCGAAGCGAATGATAGGAAAAATAATTTTGGTTTGTTATAAAAGTTTGAATGTCTTTATACTTTTGAGGAAATTCACGTGTTTTACGTATAAATAATACATGGTAATGTGACTGGAGGTGTAAATGGTAGAAAGGATGAATGGATAGGTGAATTTTAATTTGTGATAAAAGATTTTTTATTTTTTTCAATCTTTAGGACATATTTTCATTTTTGTCGATCAAATTTGTGTATGATCATAAATTCAAAATTTTGAAATGAATGATCCTGCTTGTCAGTCCCAAGTTTTCATTACTTATACCTGTTTTATTTGATTTCACTTAAAGTGATAAAAGCTTATTTGATTTTGTTGTACAATTATATGATAGGTAAAGATTTATTGGTAGAGGAATTGATATTGCTTGATAAGAATAAAGATAAGGGAAAGGATAGATCTTAAATGAAAAAATAACCAGATGTGTAGTGTTACTATGCAGTCTGCAATGTGATTATCAAGATGGTGTAATTGTATCCAAAATGATGTAGGGGGTAGTATCATATGGTAACTTTCATGGGTCAGTGATACTGATTATGGAACTTGCTTTTTCCTAAAGAGTTTGGAGTCGATATCAATAACACCCGGGAGATCTTATCAGTTCCCTAATAATGCGGTTTGAGGTTCAGTAAGAAAAGTGATGCATGACGGTTTTGCAATTCGAACTTATGAAGTATCGAAAAATGTCTAGGAATTCCATAAGGTTGTGTTATCAGTGCTTGACATAATTCCTGATTAATTCAGTTATCGTAGAAACATTTTGTAAAATGAATAAATAAATTAAAGATAATAATTGAAGAGTTTTTAATTACTGGTATTTAATTGATAAAATGAAGGATTAAATGATGAGTGTTAATTGTTGATTGATAGTGGAAAAGATATTTTCATAGTGGAAATTTTTAAAATGATTGTTGTTAGTAAAAGGATTTTTCTTAAAAAAGAAACGAAAAAACCGAATTAATGTAGGCTATTATATAAATATGGTTAAGTTACGTTTGTCATTTAATGAGCAGAAGTGACAGCAATTTTTTTCTGTTACATTTTGTAGAGTATATATTTTGGAATTAGTCAACTAATTATTATATGGCAACAGTAGTACCAGGTGAAGCACCGGAAACGGATGATGATTGTGATGATAAGGATAATGGATATAACGGATCGAAAGAAGTGAATAATACTGGTGAAAATGATGGGAAACTAAGGTTTAGCATTATTATTTTGTTTAAAAAGATGAAGATTAAAATTTCATCTTAATAATTTTCATCTTACGGTTTTTTTTTATCATTACAGAAAAGAGAAGTTGAGTTTAGTTGTTAAAATTAATTTTCATTAGCAAACATATCCATTTTCATTATTATTTAACCTGTCAGCATGTTACTAAGTTAATTGTTATTTGGCAGATATATATTGTCATCAATGCATATTACTCTGTATCGGATTAATTATAGGTACTATCAAAATTACTCAAATAAAAGAGATACTTTTTTTAAAATTTTTTCATTTCCAAAACATTTCAATATTGTAGATTTAATTTTTTTTTAAAATTTTTGCAGAAATCAGGATTTTAATGAAGTTCAGCAACGATCACGGTATTTACATGTTGATGAAAAATTGGAAGGACGTTGGCGAACACTAGGTTACGATACAGCAAGACTCGCTGAACATCAAGCATTTACGCAACGTAAACAGTTTGAAAATTTAAAGCAAAATTTATTCAGTACACAACATGCAATACAGGTACAGCATTTTAATTTAGTTCATGAATAATTTATTAGAATTTTGATTACCATTTGATGCAATGTTCTTTTGGAATGATATCAATCGTTTCCGGAAATCCATAAATTGTTGTTGGAAGTGACACACTAAGTTAGAAATACATTTATTAAGGATTGACAGTAAGCCAGAATGCATGTTTTTTCCTAATTAATATAAGCAATATCTAATGATGAGACATTTATAAAGCTTTTTCTTACTGTGCTGATCAAGTTTTTAGGAGAGAGAGGGAGATAGAATTATGAAAAAAAAGTTAAATCGCAACAACTTGTGAGATCTTGCGATTTATTATTTTTTACTATTTTAAAAAATTGATCTGAATTGATATGCATTATCATTATCATACTATCTTGTCCTGTGAACATTTTATTCTTGGTAAAAAGTCGCTGAAAAAAAAATTCACTCTTCCATTATCTTAGAAAAATTCGTTATGTTTGGACGGAATTTTTTTTTATTTTTGCTTTTTATATTTCTTGCAAATTAACACTTCATTGTGTGGGATTTTCTCATCATTATCGAAATTTTTCTTTTTTTTTAACACATCATACACATTTTATTCCCTAAAAATACAAAAGATCCTTCAATAGTAAATTACCCCACCCGTCCCTCGATTCTATATGTTGCTGTTTTTGCATTTTCATTCACTGAAATGATTTAAATAAAGTTCAGCATTTCCAGTTGGTCATTTTATTTGCATAGCGAAATTCATTGTGGGAAACTTTTTGGTTTTGCGTAGAAAAAAATGTTCGATATGATATGAGGCATAGTATAATGCATTTGAATATTAGATCAAACACGAAATGATAACATATCTCCATATTTCATGTCTAATTATAATTACTTCATATTAATTGCAATTTGAGATTATGTTATTGAAATTTTTCATTCTTTATAAGTGATTGTGAATTTTTCTTTCAAGTTGAGATAAATTTTTTATTTTTTGCATAAATTACTTCCAACATTTCTTTCTTCGAATAGACATTATTCAATTTCGTTCGCTATTCTTTTTCTTAAAAAGGGAGCATAAAAAAAGAACCATATCATTATCATTCCAAATTACGTTTCATCTTTAATCATGGAATTGAAATTTTGTTTTTTTACTACTGCATTTGGATTTTATTGAATTTGAATTGTTTCATTTTTCATTGAATGCGAGAAATCCCTTGCATTTACAGTTCGTAGCCAGATAATTATATTTTCTCGAAATGAAATGCAGCTTGTCCGGTATGCATTCTGCACATTAATTAGTAACACAAATGGTTGAATTTTATGGTGTTGAAATTTGATGGATAGTACAACATGTTATGAAAAAAAAAATGCAGAAATAGATGAAAATACTTGTAGACATAAATGATCAAAAACGAAACGGATGATGTAAGGGAATTACTCATAAAAAGATTTTTTTTCTTATTCTGTTCTTTTTAAATTATTTGTTTTGTGAATTCCGATCGATTTGACTTCTGACATTGTTACACAACTGAAGAAATTATCAATTCATCGAACTTATAAATAATGTGTAATATGTCTGAACATGTAAATGTATTTTAAGAAAAAAAAATAAATGTATTTTTAAGAGAAATAATGATTAGAATAATTCATTGCATTCATTCACTCATCACTTTATATGTTTCCGTGTTTATTTATTTTTATTTTAACTCATTTTTATTTTATAATTTTCATTTTTGTTTTTTTGTATTACTTTTTTTCTTTTGTTGTAATTATGGGTAAATTGAAATGGTTTGAAAAAAGAATAATTAGTTGTTAATTAAAATAGATTTTTTTAAATTTGCACAACTCTCTTCATAAGAAAGTAGTTTTGTCAATTTTATCATAAGAAAGCAGTTCGAATGAAATTTGTGTGAAAATTAGATTTGGCTATTATCAAATGGAATCATTTATTACTTTTTCAGAAACTGCAATTATACCTTTCGAAAATTCCTATTATAACTTTTTCGAAAATTTCAATTATAACTTTTTCGAAAATTTCAATTATAACTTTTTCGAAAATTCCAATTATAACTTTTCAAAAACTCCAACTGTAACTTTTTCAAAAACTCCAGTAATATTCGAAGCAAAAATTATTTTGATTAGTACGTAAGATGTGCTGTCTTTCTATTCCCTCAAAATGTACTTTGTTTTTCTTTTTTCTGAACTTTTAACCTGTATCAAATCATCTTATCAGAATGAATGTTCAAGGCCAGGCATAAGATAAGTATTATTTGATTTCGGCTAATCTCTTTTATCATCGTATTGGAGGAAACAAATCTTCTAAACAAATACTGAATCATTTCTCATCGTTCCATCAATCTTATTCTTTATCAGATTATTATCATTTGTGACTTCTTCAATCATCTCTTCTTTTCTCATACTTTCAAAACAATATTTACACTTCAGTGAATTTTTGCTTCTCTCTTTCATTCTCATTTTTTATTGATTATGAGTTCTTCCATTTATCCTTTTTCTACGTTTCAGATTCATCGATAACTTTTTCCATTTTCAAAGAATTTTTTTCATTTTTCATTATTTTACTTCGTCTTTCTTTTCTTTTTTCTTCCTATCTATGAAAATATATTTATCGAATGAAGCTGTATTTAAAAATATTTAAAAAAAGAACACTTTTTCATCATTTATCATTTTAAATGGATGAATTCCCAATAAAAAACTGTTTTACCTCTTTTTTTTATCTTGATATATCATCATATTGCTTGTCATTCTTTTTCAGTGAGATTTCGTGGGATTCAATACAGCTTTATGCAATTCTTTTTCGCCGAAATTTTGCAAAAATTCGAAAAATGTTTGCAAATTCCGTTTTTTTCGGAGTTATATAAGTTCAGTCTTGTTGTATTCTATTTTTGTCGAGTAATATTCCTGAAAATTCGTTGGTATATGTTATATTTTTAATTACTTTAGCATTTAGAGTTTCGTTTTTTTTCAGAGAAATAAATGAAACAGAAATGAAATGGAAATAAATTTTTGAAATAGGAACTCAAAAGTAGCAAATAACATTTTGAAATGTAAATATATTGATCAGCATTCTCTGTGGCTCCTACACACTGTCGTTTGTAATTATTGAAATGTTGAATTTTCTCCCGGGATATTTTTTGCTTAACTTCCATCTTTTTCTCTGATGACTAGAATTGATATATTTGCTATGACTCGCCTTGTTTTTATTAAAATGTTTCGATTTTTTTGCTCCAAAAATTATTAATTTATTTAATCACTTTATCTTATCACTTCATTTTTATCATTTCACTTTATCACTTCATTGTTTGCTACAGACAAATCTTATATAGATGATACTTAATTAATGCTCTTTCAATTATTCATTATTGTATCAGTTATTCATCAATTATTCTTTTTAATTATTCTAATTTATCTTTTGCTATCAACAAATACCATTGACTTGTAAAATGATTGCTTAATTAAATGCTGCGTTCAGTTATCCTTTATTTATGAAATATCCTTTAACATTTATCCTTTTGTTCAACTGCGATAATCTTCCTTATCGACAAATAATAGCTACTTGTTAGTGATTACTTAATTAAAGTCCCTCGCTCAATTATTCTTCATTTGTCAATTATCTTTCTTACATAATAATGATGGAAGTAAAAAAAAAAATTAAGTAATCTAATAGAAAGTAATAGAAAGTATGTGAAAAAGATAATGTGAAAGAGTAATTTTTTTTTTGGAAAATTAGCTTTTTCAGAAAGTTATCACAGATCATTATTTTTTGTTGCAAGCTTGTTTATGATATTTCTTAAAAAATTTTTTAAGATTAAAAGTAATTTTGTTTCTATTAGAAATCAAAAAACGAACAAAGAAAGATTCCTTTTTTTTCAGGTTATTTCTTCAACATTTCGTCAAGTTGCCGGAAATTTGGAACATGTTGAGCGGAATTTATCGTTGTTGCAAGATGGTGCCAAATTAATGCCTGATTTTTCAACCTTTTCAGTTAATAGCAGTTGTTCTTCTTTTAAAGAATGAATATGATATTTTCTGTACAGAAATGATACCATTTAGCTATTTTTATTTTTTTAAATTGATTTCAGACGTTAAATTCCTTGGAAATTTCCGAATATTGCACCAAAAAAGAAAAAAAATATAGGATGAAAGATTTTTTCCTTTGCCTGAAAATACCTAAAAATTATTTGCGTAAAATTTTTTTAATGACTTCAAGATTTCTGATATTCCATTCTTTTTTTCTCTTTTTGAATCCTTTCTTTGTTTTTGCTTAGCAAAGTGGATCTTTTTCGCAGCGATACAAATAAATTTTAGAAACAAAGGTCATTTTATAAGTTTGAATAGGTCAACGCACACTTGTTTTATATTTTTAAAGGGCAATAAAAGATAAAGTTTGGAATTATAAGTAGAGAAGTTCCACTTACGAAAAAAGCTTTCATTGTTATTGAAAATTTACTTCCATTTCTTCCCTTTATTTTGTGAACTGAATGAGGTCTTTAATTCACAGAAACATTGCTGATATTTGCTTTTCCAAGAATTTGAGTAAGTAAAATTTGTGAAAATCTTTTGAAGCAATAAATTAAATAAACAATTGAAGTTTTATAGAAGATTCTAAAAATTTGTGAAAATCTTTTGAAGCAATAAATTAAATAAACAATTGGAGTTTTATAGAAATATTCTAAAAATGGAATAAAATCAAAAGAGTGGAATTATTTCAAAGAAATTGCAGTTACTATTTGTTGGAGATGTAGTAAAATGAATTTATCCAGAGAAACTGGCCTAGTTTATTGTTTCTACATCATCTAAGCCTTTTTTTGAAAAAAAATTCAACATTTTCTTTTAATTATAAAAAAAAGGAAAAAACTCGCAACTTATTATTTTTCCAACTCTCTTCCTCTTGTTATCATAAAGAATATGATGATAGAAATTGAATTGAAAGAATTTGAATTAAATAAAACTTTTATCAATGATAATAATATTTTAACAATATTCATTAAGATATTCAGATGCAAAACTGCAAATTTTGCCACTAACTTTTAATATGTTTGTTCCAAATACTTTTGAATGTGAAAGAAAAAACCTAGAAGTTTTTGTACAAAATTTTTTATTTTTTTGATTTCTAGTTTTAACTTGCTTTTAGAACCATTCATCCTTGCAGTTAAAATTTTCTTATTTTTGCTTTTAATTTGGCTTGATTTACATTCAAATCAATTGATACGGAAATTTCAACAGAATAAGTATTTCCGGATGAGATCCTTAAAGCAGAGTAGGATGAAATTCTTAAAACAGAGAAAGTTTCTCGGATCCTATTTGACATTTTTTGGAATAATAAATACTTCTCCACTAGTTGAGAGTGTACTTTTACATATAACTCCGATAAAGAGGAAAAAAAAATGAATAAAATACTTGTGGGAAATATTGCAGATGAAATTCGACTAAATTAAAGATTCGTTTTTTTTCGTCTAAATTCTGTAAATAAATACCTTTGAAAAAAACAGAGTAATATATAGATAGAACGCTTTTTATTATATCCTTTGATTTCTTCCGTTTTTCTGTTTTTTTAGGTTTAAAAACGGCATCAAATATATATCCTGTCGATTGGCTGTGCGCTTCAGTATTTTAGAGAAATATTTTTGCATAGCAAAAATATTTTTGACTTCTCCCTTTTGGATTAAAATTGAAATTGCATGGAAATATTTTTAACGGAAATTGCTAATTGAGGTTTTTAACTGAACAAATAGCTGTATTGTTTAATAAATAATTGAAGATTTTTGGAAAATAGCAAGTATAGAAATGAAATAAAAAGATCAGTTTTATGACTTTATTCTCTTTTTAAATAAATTTAACTAAAGAATAAAAATGTTAGTAAGAAAGCAAAAGCTGAGAGTGATTTGAAATACAAAGGTTTCAAAAAAGAAAGAGGGGTCTGGCTTTTTGAAATGAAATTGAAACGAGGTGAAAGGTTTCTATTTAATAAACATTACCGGCAAAATAAGTTTATAAATCTGCAAAGGTTTTTCATGTTTTTCTCAGATTGCATCATTTCATAATTTGATTAAGTAATTGTGTTTGAGAAATAATTTTATCGTCTCAATTCTTTTATATATAAATATTTTAAATTATGTTTTAAAAACTTTTTTTTTATTATTCTTTTTTCTAAAACTGTTCGTTGGATAATATGCTTTATTTACTTACGTTATAACTTTTTTTGATATTTTCTTGAAATAAATTTTAAAAATGCATCATTTGCTAGCTAATACATTTGCTGATAAGTGAAGAAGTAAATGAGTTTATAGGATTTGTAGAAATATTTCCATTAGACAGGCAGTAAAATAGAAGATGGAAATCTCACAAGTACATGTATGTTTCTCGAACTTGTTCATATTTTATTTCAAACAATACCTATGTTGCTAAATTTGATTGTATCGTTTGAGTGTGTTTTAACTTGTAAACAGGAAAGGTGTAGAAGCGTTTTTTTACAGCAATCGATAAAATAATTGCAGAAATTCAGGGAAGATTTTACTTTTCATTTTTTTTCAGATTTATTGCAGCATTATCAAAAATGATAAATGATTACAGCTAATGTAAATGCAGATAACGATGATCAGGCTACTGGCCACTCTGATCAATCTGTTGATATGCAATTTGGAAGTAAGTCCATATTTCTCCCTTTCTTTCCGTGTTCTTTTTTCTGTTTGATATTTCTAGAATTGTGGTAATTTTTATTGCGACCACTGTATGATGATTATGGCAGCTGTAAGAATGAAATTTAGAAGAAAGCGAAATTTTTGAAAAAAAAGCTGAAAAAAGTGGAATTGAAATGGAAAACGAAATTTTATTCCAAGTTTTAAATTGTCTTTAAAAAATTTGGCATTTTTTTATTTTTAAGAATTAAGGCTTGACTTTTGTTTTTGCATAAATGATATTTCTAGTATTACATATCATTCAGAATTCTAGTAATTCATTTTAAATGATGCCACTTTATGTAGAAGATGAACTTGTTGGCTGCTTTGTATGGTTGTTTGCTTTAATGTAAATTTTATTCCCATTCCACTATTTAATTACTCAGTAACTCTTGTTTTAGCAATTTATTAAATGACAAGTGAGAAATTTGTTTAAAAATGAGTAAATTTTTCATGCTTAGCGGTAAAATATATCCATTTTAGCATTTGTTTTCTTTTATTATTTTTCTATTTCACTTTCAGCAAGCAATTTACTCAAATTTGAGTAATTTGTTTTGGAAAACTAATTAGCAAGTAATAAATAATGCTGAAATTTAACTCAAATTTGCATTATTAATTTGCGAATAAAAAATTCTTTTCCGAATGTGGTAAAATTTGTTGTGGTGAGAATATAGCATACGTCGCAGTCGGTGTAATTTTTCGTGAAGGCAACAGTGATAATTTGGAATTGTTACTTACGCAAGAGGCGAAACGTCGATGTTTGGGAAAGTTTGTATTATATTTTGCTAATACGTTTTTTTGATGTAACTGAATTTAATACAGATTGTAAGGACAATTTTTTCTTTTTTACTTTTGGAATTGGAAATTGAGTTTTGAAAATGATGTCAGAAAGTTTTTAGCCACTGATACTTGCTAAGTTACTTTTGTGCGTACAGTTAGAGATAAGTTTCCAGGACAGATATTAATAGATAAATTGTATTTGGAAGGCTTTAATCACAGTAACATTTAGTAGAAAAAATTTTGCTAATATTTACATTTTCAAAATTTAAAATTGGAAAAAAGGCGAAAATTGACTTTTTCATTTATTTTACCAAAATAACATTGAGAATAGTGTATACGTGAAATGTGGATGGGTAATCTCACTGATATTTGGAAATTTATGAATTTAGACAGAAGAAGTTTAAAAAAATTGGCCATGTGTGGGCGATTTATTTAAAAGTTCCATGAGTAAAAGATAAGTGTTTGGTTAGAAGATAAGTGTTTAGGACAAGTAGTAACCAGTGTATCAAGCAGGTTATTTGGAACGTTCTTTTACCAAAAATTAACATCGGGATTAGTGGCTGGGAAATATGGGTAATCTCAAATGATATTTGGGAATTTAAAAATTTTTATGTCAGCTTGTATATATATTTATCATTATTAAAAATTTTAATTTAAAAAATATTTCAGTTGTTTTTGAAAAAATAGTTACGCTCATTTTAGACATATTTTAACCATTATTTTATACATCAACATTGAGATTTAAAAATTTCAATTTCATTATTTCAGATGGTATGTCCCAGCTGGACGCGTTGAACCGGGTGAAACACTAGTGGTTGCTCTAAATTTATTATTTTTTATTTTTTTTAAATTTACTTTTTTTACTTTTTTTAAATTTATTTTTTATTGTTATGTTGAGAATATTAATTGAAATGTAAGATAGATAACTAGAAATTTGGGTATTAATTAATGTTAATTAAAATATAAAAGATAAAGAATCGGAAATCTCAAAACATTTTGTTCCTCGCAGGCATGTATAAAGATTTCTTCAAGTTAAAATTGGTTTCAAAATACAGTGACTTTTGTTGAAGTTTTCAGTTGACAAACTAAAGTTTCAGTAGATTTTACAACCTTGATTGGCTTGATTAGCATTTAAAAAGGTCGAAATGAATTTTTCAAAATATTTTAATCGTTCTTGAAAACAAAACGAATAAAAAATTAAATCTTTAAGAAGTTTTTGATAAAATTAATTTATCTGTATATTTGTCAGATTATCTCTGAATACTTCTCATTAATTAATTGATTAATTAACAATGACAATTTCCTCTTATTTTCGATTTTTTTTTTTGCACAAATAATCAGCATGCGTTCTAAAATATGATTTAGTGGTAAATAAATGAAACTTGCATAATTATTTTTAGGAAGGTGTTATTCGTGAGGTTTTCGAGGAGACCGGTTACAAATGTGAGCCAGAAGAATTATTGAGTGTAGAAGTACAAGGCTCTGGTTGGTATCGATTTTCATTTTATTGCAACATCATTGGTTAGTTATTGCATAATTAAATTTTTGTTTCTTTTTTCTTTTTATTTTTGAAAATCGATTTTTCGAGGAACAAACTTTACTTTACTTATTTCGTGAAAGTTTTTTTTCGTAACAGATGATTAAAATTAGGCATTGTCAAGTATTACTTTTGAATTTTTTCAATATTTTAGGTGGCCAACGTAAAGTAATCGCTGATGCTGAATCTTTGGGCGCTAACTGGTTTCCATTAGATGAAATCAAATCGCGAAAGGTAGATTTAAGGTATGTTG
The DNA here is from genome assembly GCA_029876185.1 of Mansonella ozzardi. Taxonomy (NCBI): domain Eukaryota; kingdom Metazoa; phylum Nematoda; class Chromadorea; order Rhabditida; family Onchocercidae; genus Mansonella; species Mansonella ozzardi. The sequence goes on from JARVGP010000139.1 coordinate 29,339, forward strand.
TATTAAGTTTTCATTACAGTTGAACTCACATTTATGTCCTGGAAAAAAATTATTTCAGTTTAATTGAATTCATTTCATTGTTCATTTTTTAAATAAGCTATCACAAATTGTAAAACGTGATAAATTAATTCACTGAAACCATTTATTTAATGAAACGAATTAATTAAATTACAAAATGATTTTTGTTTTTTAGGGCGTCAGATTTTCTACAAATTGTTGAAGAAGCAGAAATGTATCGAAAAAAACGCAACCAACTTGAAAATAAATTATCACGATTTCTACCAGTTCCAGTTTCAGTCGATGGTTTATTCATCGAATTTGCAATTCTGCGAACAATTAAGTAAGCTGAAGAAAGAAGGAATTTTTTCTTTGAAATCTTAAGCTCAAAAATTTTTTGATTTACTTTTTAATTTGTGTTTTTTTGTTTTTTTTTGGCATCATCTTTCAATTTATCAATTTCTTTGCTCGACTTTTGTTCACTTATCAATTTGGTTTTTCTGCTTTCTGCACCTGTTGTTCGTATGAATTATAATCAAAAAGTTTATTTTTCCAGCCAGAATACTGAAATTTTGGTTCGCAGAAATATTGCAAATGATGAAGCACTTCTTGCAACGGTACAAAATGCTTTTCCATCGGTGAAATTTAATTTTCACCATTTCTTTCCAATGGTTGTTTTAAAATGTTTTCAGGTATTTTTCAGCTTTTTAGAAAGGCAAAAAATGAATTTACGTTTTGATGAATCCGTTCTTAAATTAAACTCATAATAGATTCTTTAAAAAAAAATTAACATTTTTGAAAAGTTCGGATCGTAAATAAACATTGTTAACTTAATTATTTAATTAAAACAAGATCAACTAACTGGTCAGTTAATGGTATACAATCTTAATTTTCCATTAAAGTTTTGTCGAGAAGTTTGAAATGTTTCAAGTATTACCGCAAAGTTTCGCCTACTGTTTTTTTTTTTTGCTTTTTTTTCTTTTGAAATGACCAGAAAGTCTTTAATTTGAATGAAAATAAGAAAATAATATAAAGAAAATGATTTAAGCGGAGGAGAAAACGTTATGAGAAAGAATAGAAGATTAAAATTTTGAAAAATTATTCATTGAATTAATTTATTTTGACAAATTTTATTCATTATTACCCAAAAATGAATCGAGACAGACGTTTCATTCTGCTGCAAGCCATTTCTAAAGTAAGCAAGGAAAAATAATGGAACATTTGAAAATTATTAAATGTTTCATTTAAATTTAAACATAGAAAAGAATGAATGATCAGTTTTTACTTTAGAATATTAATTTGGTTTTGAGGAAGGAAAAAGAATTTTGTTATCGTTGCTTCTTCCATTCAGTAAAATTTGTTTCTGTTTTTTATTTCACTTTATTTGTAATTAATTGCGGAATAATTATTTAAGACTTTCTTCATTTTTGCTTAATTGTTTTTATTTCCTTTTTGTTAATAAAATCATGGAAAATTGAAATTCGAAAATTTAATTTGCTAAAGTAGAAAATCGAGTTAATTATGGTAATGTGATATGTATGTGTGTCTGAATGTGTTTGTGTTTGTATGATCAGAATTGATTCTTATCAATTGATTTTTTTCTTGGTTTCGTAACCTATCATTAATCAATTTGATTAAGATTCTCAAGAAAGGAAGAGGAAAAGATAATCATCATTTCATTGAAATTTAACAGTTATATAATAATAGTGATGATGATGATGATGATGATGATGATGATAATAATTTATAAGTAATACAGGGTTGAAGGTTCATTTAAAAGTTTAAAAAATTTCCCTGATTATATGCGACATGTAGTTTTTTACTTCATAAATTTAAAACTTTACATAAGTTTTTTGATGATTTACAAATTTGCTTGTTGGATGTATTAAATGAGAGCTGAATTGAAACTTCGACAGTCTGTGAAAAAATGAATAATTTAGGCTGACTTGAATGCATTTTTGATGATCAATATGCAATGAATTGTATAACACAAAGAAGATATATAAGTTTACGCAAGAATGATGCGTGGTAATTAAAAGGGCTAATTAATTACTTCAAATATGACATTTTCGTCGCTTTTCTCATTATTTTTACTTTAATATATGCACGCATATGTATGTGTGTGTGCGTGTAACTATGTATGTGACATGCCTACTAAATATTTGTTGTTACCTGATTTATTCGGCAGATAGTCCTAAATTGCTGCAATAAATTGTCAAGCTGTGAACTACGCGTAGTTTAATGATGTGGCGGTGATCTAAACAGCGTAAGACAATTGCTTTCAATTCTCACATATTTTCATTCTGTAAATCTCCCACCCTCGAATTTTAAAAGAAAAAGATTAATTCAAATAAATCATTTTATACAAAAATTTCCTCGAAAACTAGTTATTGTTTTTGCTTTTTTCTTCGATCAATTTATCTTTTGCAATAATTAAAAAATAAACCTAATCATTATGATAATTATGAATGGCAACTGTCATTATCATTATCATTTCAATGACTAGCAAAAAAAATTGTGACCAATGATAGTGATATCATACTGATAAATAGTGAGTGATTACAATAATAAATAAATAGCACTGAAAGAGATGAAGATCAATAAAATCTGCCTATCAGTTTAATATTTTTAGGAAAAAATTCAATAGATTAATCAAATTTTTATTTTTATCTGCTTCTTTAAACGCTTAACAAATGCATATATATACACATTTGAAATTAATACATAAATATACTTTAATTATTGAAATATTTAACTGAGTCTCCAATAATTTATTTTGAGATTTACTTTAACTTGAACGCTATATAAAAATATATATAAAAACCCTTGGAATTCATAATTTCGTTTAATTCAAATTCAAATAGCAGTTTTGGAGATTTTATATTTTCTACATAAATAATATGCTGTTGTCTGGCATTACTTCTCTAAAATCTGTGTGATCTATTTTGTGAGCGACTTTAGAGTCGTAAAGTATACCGAATTTAATAATTATCATAAAAGGTAACATGTAATAGTTAGCTTTATTGTTGCATATGTTTATAAGAGGAAAAGTGGAAGGTTAGATTTAAATTTTCACTCCTATCTCTACTCATTTGCTAGAATTTATTCTTTAAAATTTTAATTAAATTAAAAAATTATTATGCCATAAAATCCACCAATAATGTTTTTTATTGAGCTTATTATAAAATTTAATAATGATCTTTTATCTGCTCAGCCAAATTTCACTTCTAATTTGCTGTTAATTGTCAATTGCATTTATACTAAATGAATGGATAAAATTTTGTAGATTAGAAATATATTAATTAGATTTTATTAATTAGAAAAAAATTAGGAATATATTAATTAGATTGTAGATTAGAAAAAATATATCAAATTAGAAATGTGTTAATAATAATTAATTCATACTTATCAGTACAAACACATTATAAATTATATATTTTATATATGTATAGATATATAATATACGAATCGCACATAATTTTAAGTAATACTTTGCATTTTTTTTTAACCAAAAAATTAACCAGGCAATAATTTCCATTTCTCGACAAATTCATCAATTTCTTTAATTAGTCAAAAAGAACAAAACGATTTCATTAGGAGTAATTAAGAAAAAACCGATTTCATTTTTTCTTCTCGATATGGAAGGAAAAAAATTGTCAGCATTTAATAAGTTATTTTGTTCTTTTCTTTTACTTTTTATATTTGAAGTGAATTGAAATTAGATGACCTTTGTACAATTTTGGAAGAAAAAAAAAAAACAAATTTGTTTTTAATGCATTTTACGTGGCGGGTAGAAAAAGTGATGGGAAGAGAAAGTAAAGCTTCGTTACCTAAATTCATTCACCTATCCATCCATTCAAATATCTGTTATTCAGGTTTTATTCCACCTGCTTCTTCTCTCTCTTCATTTGTCGTTCAGTCTATGCATTCCATTAATAAATTATATTTAGAATGAAAAAAAGATTGTGGCAAAGATATGAATGAATATTGGCTTGGCTGTATTCTAGTAAAAAAGACATACTTTATATTTAAATTCATACTTCTATTTACATTTCATATTAATTTTATATAATATTACTATTTATATTCTTACTTACATTTACATTTGTGTATCGATACTTTTTTTTTATTTTTCATCTACACTCTATACTATTTATATAAATATATAATAAAAGAAAATATAATAAAAATATATGTGTATTGTATTCGTACTTTATATTAACTTTTTATATAAATATAAAGAGAATACAAATAAATATTAATATTTGTGTTTATATTTTTACCTCCATTGCATTTATTTTATACCTTTTTTACATTTATTGTTTTTATTAATGGTGATTTCTGCACATCAGTATTTATATTAATATTTGTACTTGCATTATTTTATGAGCAGTAGTTTCTGTATCATATTTCTATTTTCGCGCCAGTATTTATATTGTATTTGTACTTATATATTAATATTTATATTTAAATTTACACTGACATTTATATTCATATTTGTTTATTAATATTTACATTTATATTTTAAAATATTTTATATTACATATTTATTATATTCATATGCTGCATTGATAATTTCATTCTTAGGTTCTCACTACAGACACTTTCTCTGATTCTGTCACTTTTTTTAAATTAATCTTCATTATTTCTGATCAGCTCTATTAACTTTTTCATTTTTATGCATACCTTTCCATTCTTCCTATTTCTTTGTCCCCGTATCATTCTGTCATCGCCATTCAATTCTAATATTTTTAACTTTTTTTTCCTTTTTCTCGTAAAAATCCCGATGAATAGAAAAAATTTTGCAAGCAATAAACAAGTGGAAAACAATTAATTAAATTGTTAAAAATTTGATTGTCTTAAAAGCTAACCTATCATGAACACTAATTTAATGAATTATTATGGATAGAAGAGAGAAAAAAAATTGCAGTACATATTGTTATTGTACCTGCAGTAAAAAAAAAAAAATAAAAATAAAAAAGGGAAGAAAAAATAATTATAGTTACAATAATAATAATCATAACAATAAATAATAATCATATTAACAAATACTAATAATAAATAATGTGATAATAATTTATCAAACGTTCGATATCATATATATCGACGATTGATTTAATTAACTGTTAATGAGATTATAAGATAACGATTTCTTCTTGTCATCAACCATTCCAATTGTTTCATTTTATTTGCTAGCTCTTTAAACAAAAAATTGTAATCCAACTAGTAGATTTCAGTACATTGCAATAAATAATTATATGTGTTTAATGAAATCAATAATTAAATTAAATTTACATAAGTAAACAATCAAGAAATGATTTAATTTCAAACAATTTCAATAACAATTTCCGCTTTATTTTTTCTTTATGTCTTTCATGCTAATAGTATTGAGAGATGTGAGATGCTTTGATATCTCTTGCAAATAAATAATATCCCTCCAAATAAACATCATATTTAACTATTCTTCCAAAATTGTCACATTCTATTTTCTGTTATTTGTAAGAGCTAACTGAAAGCACAATGCCTATTTATCATCTCTTCCGCAGTTTCCCTTTCCTCTTGTTCTCTCTCTCCTTCCATCTCTTGTTTTCTTCTCTCCCTCCTATTCTTTCCCTCCTTTCTTTCTCTCTCTTTCCATTTTGTATTTTGTTCTCTTCTTTTTAAATTTTAAAATGAAATGGAACAGCTTTCTTGTTTCATTCGCGTTAATAGCTATACTTCATCATCGCCGAGCTTTAATTTCAATGTTTTTTGTAGATGCGAAGAAGGCGACATATTCCATTGCAGGCAGAGACAATGATTTCCTTTCACAAAAAATCTTCCAATGAAAAAGAATAAAATGGTTAAAAAAAAAATAAGCCTAAAATGGGCACTGAAATGTGTTTAAAATAGGTAAAATAAATCTGAAATAATTAAAATGTATTTGAATTGGATATTTGAATGGCCTAAAATGAAAGATGAAACATACCTAAAATTGGTCACATTGAAATAATAAATAAATATGTACTTGAAATAGTCAAAGATATACTTGAAATGAGTAAAATTTGTCAAAAATAGATTCAAAATATTACTACAGTGAATTGAATTGAAGTGATTAAAGTATATTTTAAACAGGTAAAATATAGCTAAAGTGGATAAAATATATTAAGGGATGATGGTGAAGAGTAATAGATTAGATGAAATTTGTCAATCAATGATTATTTGTTTAAATGATTTGTTTGAGGGAAATTTCAAAAAAGAAAAAAATTTTCAAATGAGATGAAAAAATCTTTTTTGCAATATGCGAAAGTGCGGATCAGTGTATTGATAAATCTCAGTATGTAAAGATATATAGAGAATAATACAATATACAAATGATACTTGTTATGTGAAATTGGTTGAATTATTGCTATGAAAAGGAGATTATGACATTGAGTAAATTTGAAATAATCCTTATCTTTGGGTAATTTTTTTGATTTTTCCTGCACATTTTTTTTTTTATAATCAAAAATGCTCATCTCATTCAAATTGATTTCATCAAAATGAAAAAAAAAGTTTTGTTTTTTTTCGAATCATTTAGTTAAGTTCTTTGTTCTGAAAATTCATTTATAAAAATTCAGTTCATACGTATTTGCATATTTAGTTAACTTATTTCCAGTGCTGTTGTAAAATGAATGATGATGACTTATTTACTGAATTACCTAATACATTATTATTTATGCTTGACAGATTTTTGTTCCAACTCCTTTCATTTCTTTATCCATTCCCATTTGTAAATGTTTTTCAAATTCCATATTTTTAAAAGAGAATATTGAAATTTTAAATTAAATCACTTATCAAGTTTCGTTTCTTTGGAGTGGAAGTAAAGAATAGTAAGTGTATCGAGTGTTACTGTAGCTCCTTCATGCATTTGTTTTCCATAGTAACAGTACAGCGAAATTTTCTTTTTTTCCTTTTTAAAAACTTTCTGGAAAAATTTTATTTTTTATCAAAGTTGCTATTTTTACCGACAGTGTAAATATCTCTTAGATACAAGTAAAAATTTGACGAGGAAAAAAAGTTTTCCAGATTAATTGAAAGTAAAAATGAATGATCGAATAACAATCACTTTCGAATTACAACACTAAACACAATGCACTAAATAGAATTTAAATGTCAAAATTTCTACAAAAAGACAAGATAGAATTTCCTTGTATTCAATAGTTTTTTCTCAAATTTAAATAAAAAAGCAAATTCAGATTTCTTCTATTTTTCCAATATTTGCAGCAAATTTTGGTGAATGGTCGAAAAGCAATTGAAATGCCAACGGAATTAATTGAAGTTCAATGTCTACCGTCACCAAAGAACGGCACCAAACATGGTATTCGAATACGAATTTTATGTAATGTAAAATTAAATATTAATGCGTTATCATATGATATAAGATATCCTGATAAGTATCATTGGATTGCAGTGGGTATTGCAAACCTTGAACAACTTAATATGGCACCACATCATTATAGGCCAACAATCAGGATGTTATAATTGGAAAGGAGAATAATTAAAATTGTTGTATCGTTGTATCTTTTCTTTTATTGCTTTTATCACTGTAAAGACTAATTGAATGCTTTTTTTATCGCTCTCGTAAAAACTTTTTTTATCACCCATAAAAACGGTGATAAACACAATCAAGAAGAAAGTAAAGTGATAAGCTTTCCGTTTTCGCTAATTTTTTACTAATTCACTGATTGAAAGCTTTTATTAACACTCTATTACTGTGTTATCACCATTATATATTAGACTTTTTTCATTAAATTTTAAAATTTTCGAAGTAAACGTTCATTTTATTCGTTTTTAGTGCTCAGTGTTAAATTTAGAATGTAAATACGAAGATTTTGGCTTTAAAGATAAAAATCTTTAGTAATCATTTTTTAGTTTAAATTTATTAATATATACATTTCCAGTTTTGCTGTATTTAATTTGATTGTCATATTCATGTAATTGTCATATTTAGTTTATTTCCATAGATTACCTCATCGTGTCATATCGCTTCAAATAATTTTCAGCTTTCATTTTGCTTAATTTACGCGCAATTTTTTTTTTTTTTATTGGTCGCAAAATAATTTACTTTTTAATAATTTTTTTCGTGAATAAAATAATTGTTTATTTAAAATTTTTTTTTTTGTGAATAAAATAATTGTTTATTTAAAATTTTTTTTCGTGAATAAAATAATTGTTTATTTAAAATTTTTTTTTCGTAAATAAAATAATTGTTTATTTAAAAAAAAAAAAAATTGTGAATGAAACATCCAATAATAATTAATGGATTTTGCAAACTTTTTGCAGGAATGCAAAAAATGAATTGATTGCATTCAAATATTGTCTGTTCAATTGTTGACTTTTTCACGCATATTCTAGTTTCAAAAAATCAAAAAGTTCAATTCTTATAGCCGAACCTAATTGATTGATTGATTGGAAATCGTTTCGCCTGTTCCATTCGTTTTTCTCTTTTTTTTTTTTTTTTGATCGATGAATCATAGAAATGCTTGATTGAATCTACAAATAACGACAATGATAGTGACATATCATTGTACATTTATTGAAAGTGATAATTTGAAATGAATCAAATTTATTTTAAGCTTTCTTTCTTTCTTTCTATGTCCTCTTTCCCTATTTTTTTTCCTCCCTCTCTCTCTTCCCCAATTTGTTTTATTTTTTTTGCTATAATATATTACTTATTGGATTGTAGTAGAAAAACGAGCACTTTTATTTGTTAATTTTTCTTTTTTTTTTTTTTTTTTTTTAAATTTAAAATATAACGATATTTTATTAATAAATGCAAGTGTTAGAAATGATCGCTTAAATGATTAATTTTAAAACAATAGTTTTGATTTCAAAAAAATTTCATTTTTATCTTCATGTTTTTATCTTTTTTCATCATTCTGTAGCAATGAGTTACAGTACGCAGCGTTTATTCATGGTGATGATTGATCAAAAGTAAGAGATAAAAAAGATGAATCTTACTTACTTATTGATAGAAAAAAGAAAAGAGTCAAAATATCAGATAGTATGAATATGATAAGTGATCGTTTTAAACGTATTCATTACGTATACACTATTGTCTCCGTATTTCTATTATTTGAAAAAAAAAACAATCCGATATGAATATTCAATTATAACGGAGACAAAAAGAACTTCGGCTTTTTTTTTTCATCATTTTTTCTGTTATAAGCAAAAATATATATATATATATATATATTGGTCTTTTTTTAGCTTAGCTACTATCAATTCTTTCCATGTTTTAGCATTTCTATCAAATTCATTCATCAATCTTTCAACAAAAGTATTTGTAGTAATGGAAAGAGAAGACAATGATGATCTGATGATCGGGTTGATAGAATTTGTAGGTTGAAAGTAGATAAATACTTAGAAATGTAAATTGAAGACGACAGATAATAATATAGGCTCAACAAATGGAAAAGATTGAAAATGGAATTTTTAGAAAAGTAAAAATGAATGAACATTTTATTTATGCTAATTTAATCTAATTTTTTCTTTTATAATTGAAAAATTTTAATACATATTTTTAGTACTTATTCAAAACTTTGATTTTTACTTTTCATTTTTCCATTTCTCATTTCTTTTTTTCTTTCTATTCTTCTTTCTTTTTTCTTCATCATTTTTTGTCGTCACAAACAAATAGAAATGAAAAATTCATTTCACTAAGTAATGGTGAAAAATGATAATTGCTAAGCAGTTTTGAAATACTCAACTTACATCACTGATTAATTCATACTGATTGACCATAAATTAAGTAATTTCATTTTTCACAAACAGAGGAACGACGAAAGAAGAGAAAGAGTTAGAGAGAGAGGAAGGGAGACAAAGAGTTAATTTAAATCATAAATCATTATCAGTGTGTTGGCTCTAATAGTTGGAAGTGATTTGCTTCTGTTAATGACACAATATTCCTTCGAACAAAGAAGCTTAGAAGTACTGATAAGATGCTAAATTTGCTGATAACATTTCATTCGTTTTTTTTTTTTTTCATACATATTTAATTACTTCGTTATCATTTTATCACTTTTCATTTTATCACAATTTATATTACAGCTTATTCGTTATTTCTTTTTTTTTCACTTTCTTGTTGTTTTTGAAAAAAAAGGCGGAAAAATAGTAAATTTAACAAGAAAATATAAATTTGAGAATAAATATAATAGAAAGGTATGTAAATATAATGCATATATATATATATATAAATGTATAAAGGTAATCAAAAAAAGAAATACCACAAGTAATATCGTATCGTTGATTTAGTGAATTTTTTTTTTGAGAGAGATTTTTCCCGTGATTTCGCGGATTTAATGAAATATTTTTTGTTTGATAATAATTATAAGGTATGAATTAATTAAGAATCTAAATGATTGTATTGTATTACATAGCATTATGGTCATTAATGAATTAATTATTTGCAAGTTTTTTAGCAGTGATTTTTGCGGGGAAATGGAAAGGTAAATTAAGCAAAAAGAAAAGATTTGTTGTGAGAACTGTAAATTGCCCAATAATCCAATAAACGATAAATGTGACACTTGAATAGGGCGCGAATTACTTCTCGTCGTATAAAATGATGATAATTAATTGTAAATTATTTTTAAACTATCGCCCTTACTTCCATTCTTTTTTCCTCTCTCTCTCTCTCTTTCTCTTCCTCCCTCTCTATCTTTCTTTCCTTCTTCTCCCTTTCCCCCTCTCTCTCTTTCTGTCTCTCTTTTCTTTGTCTTATTCTTTTAAATAATTATCGCCTATTTAAAACAATCACTATTTCTCTCATTTACGATTATTAAAGAAAGAAAAAATTAAATTTATTAATGTAAAAATTTTTAAAGGAAATTTTTAAATTTGCATAAAATATTAAATTTGAATTTTTAATTTGTCTTACAAACATATATACATATATATATATATATATATGTTTTAAGGGTTCATAAAGGATAAAAAAAGTGAAATAAAGAATTTTATTGTTTGATAAATTTCAATGATAGAAGAAAGAGTTTGATTTTGTTTGGAATGTTTAAGTTAAATAAATGATTGCAAAAATTTGTTAGATATTTTAGATTGCAAAACACATGCAACTAGTGCTAATAATTAATTAATATACGAGAATTGATAAGAAGAAATATCTTTGAGGAAAAAAAGTTCATTTAATTTTTTGTTTTTTTTGTAAACTATCAATTTTGTTGAAAGATATGGTTTGTTGTTGAATAGAACAGAACGATTGTGATATTTTTCAATCTTTTCCAAATATTTATTTTTTTTCTGATAGTATGCCGATGATATTAGTGATTGGTAGTGGTGTCGGTGGCAGGTGACAGTGGGCGGTGGTATTGGTAGGTGAATAGAGTTGACTGAATCAATGAATGATTATACCATTAAATGTACCAATAAATTTGAACATTTTAATAAATAAATTTACTTTTGTTTCTTTTTTTGCAATGTAAATTTCTCAAAAAAAAAAAAAAATTTATTCTCAATGCTCTGAGAGAAAGCGGGAAAATTCAATGATATCAGGTAATTTCACCAAATGTTAGTTACTACGGGTAAAAAGAAGAATGTAACAATGATAGGATTATGAGAGATAGAGAAAGAGAGAGAGAGAGAGAGAGGGAAAGAGAAAGAGAATATTAATGAAAGAGGATTTGATATGATAGATGAGAGGATGGAGAGAAAGAGATGAAAAGCATTACGGAAAAAAAGATAGTTTTGGTTTTGAAAAAGAATTTCGATGTTCCAATATTACTTACTATTTGGAGTATTCTTCTCTTCTTCCTCTTCCTCTTTTTTCTTTTTTTTCTTTTCCATCAATGATGAATGAAAAAGGAGGAGTTAAGATTAAACTCTCCTCCTCGTCCTTTTTCTCTTTCCTTTGCTTTCTTTCTTTTCCCTCCTTTCCTCTCTCTCTCTCTCTCTATTCCTCCTTCTTTTATTTTCTCCCCTTCTTATAATCCTTTTCCTCTTTGCTTTACTCTCTTTTCCCTCTTTCCCTCTCTCTCTCTCTTTTCCTCCCTCCCCCATTTTCTCCTTTCCTACATTTCTTTTTCTCTTTTCCTTCCTTTCTTTTCCCTCTCTCTCTCTTTCCCTCCCTCTCCTCCCTTCCTATATCTCTCTATCCTTTCTGCACAATTTGGGATGAATGCAGTATATTCAACAATGTTTGCCCGTTTTTAGTAGTTGTTGTTAAATTAAAAAAAGTTGCTTGTTGAAATTCTCTCAACTATCACATTAATTTCTTTCTTTTCCTTTTTTCCCGCTCTTTCTCAATTCACCTCAGAGAAATCCTCCCGCGATTTCGTTGTAAATAAAAAATTTTGTTATACCAATAATTCTCTTGTGATCATTATTAAATGCTATATTGAAATTTTACTTTTATTTAAATTTCATTTTAAATATAACTTTCAAAAAAAAAGTGATTGAAAGTTTGATTATATGAAAGAGAGAAAGGTTGACATTATGATTAGGTGACAGCAATTCTGTTGTTTAAAACTGTTAGCAATAAATCTTGTCAGGAAATAAAATTTTATGAGAATATTCACAGTACAGTAGTAATCTATGAAATTATTACTTGAAATTTTTCCGCTTCGTTATCTTTTCGCCTTATTAAGTTTTTTCATTTTCTTTTTTTTTTCATTCATTTATTATCTTATTTATCATATCAGAATTTACAATTATATTCATTCCATTTCGTTTAGTAATCAAAAAACAAAAAAAAACTATTTTTTCCCTTTCTTTTTTTCACTTTATAATTTTCTTTTGATAATATAACGAATTTAGAGAGAATATTTAACGATAAAATATCATTTATGCTTCTAAATAAATGTGTAGTTTATATCACTATCATAATTATATATCCCATTGCTGTTTTTATTATTATTATTATCATTGTCATTAGTATTATTTATTATTATTACTATTACTATCGTTTATTATTATTACTATTACTATTGTGATTATTATTTACTATTATTATTATCATCATTATTATTATTAATTATTGATGCTTGACAAACAAATTATATAATAAATCTTCTCAAATACAATAAAATTTTTAATTATCACTTCATGTAATGATGTAATTGATCTGACCAGAACATCATTGAATTTTTTTATGTCATCGTATGTGTACTATCACTGTTATTATAATTGTTTTTGTTAATTTTTTTCCTCTCACTTATTGGAAAAATAAGACATTAATTGATAGGGTGATGAATGTAGAGAGAATTTTTTTATTTTTTATAATAATAATGATATTTTTATGAATGAATGTTTGTATGTGTAAATTTTTTTTTATTTGTTCATTTATTCATTTGTAATTGATGAATTTAATAATTTTTAGGAAGGAAGGTAATCATTAACTGATATTCTTTAGCAAAATAATGATATCTTTAGAAAAATAATGCATTTAGTTGACTAAGAAATAACCTCAATAAAATATTTTTTTAAAAGAGAGAAAAAAGCAACGATGAAACAACAACATGTATAATTTTAGTTTTTTCGAAAAAGCCAATATGTAGGATGCTTTTATGTGTGAAAAATGAAGATTGACAACGAAATTGGTTCTCCATTCAGCCAAAAGCATCACATATTGTTTTATTGGAAGTGATTTCTTATAGCTATAACGGATCAGAAATTATTTCCTGTTACTTCCTTTTCAATATTTCTTTGGAATTTTAGTTTATTAAAATTGCCAAAAGAATAAAAAAAGAAAGTACAAATGAAACAAACATTATAAGCTATCAAAACAACAGTAAATCTAGGGAACAATGCTGTTCATGGATCATTGAAAGAATAAGTTTACTTTACAAATGCACCAATAAGAATAATAATAATACTTTGTGATAAAAAAATTATTGCTCTTTCATTTCTACTACTATCACAATTATGTTTTTTTTAAATAATTTAATTATATGACTTGAAGTTTATGCTTATTATTTTAAATAAAAAAAGGAATTTTTTGAACTTCTTATTCCTTTGAAGAAATTGCAACGTTTTTTATAGCTGTAGTCGTAATTAATTATAAAATATTTATTATTGTTACAGCGATACTCGTACAATAAAATTTCCACATAAATCTTTATTGCTGATTTATTTCAACTGAGATAATTATCATAAAATTCTTATTGTTGTTACAGTGTTGCTCAATCAATAAATATGCACTTTATCGCTTATTTCAATTAAGCTAATTATAATATCTAATCTTTATGTTAAATGGTATCCATATAACCAAATTATACGCATAAAATACATATTTATTGCTTAACCATATCATTGAGCCAATTATAATATATTAATCAGATAGCGAATACATATAAATCAGGGCTATTAATTATACATCTTTACCTACTAACTATTATAGCTATTGTATGATGCAAATACAATATTATTATAAATGTCATATCCTAATACAATTGAAATAAGCCAACTTTAAATTTCAACAAATAAATCAATTGTTCTGATTTAATTATCACTTATAGATTACGTACCCGTGAAATATTCGTTGTATCGACGCATTCTTCGATGCATTTTTCTTTCATCTAAATTATTCACACAATAACACACATACATATATATATATATATATACGCCTATAACTCGTTGATCTGAATTAAAATACTTACATAAATTATACAGAATATAAATTTCAAATGCCTAATTTCAGTGTTTGCATGTGTTTATTATCATTAAGATTATTTTGCCTAATTAGCTGCTAATAATTTGACAATTCGTTCGTTACAAATGTCAATTTCTTTTCTTTTGTTTTTTCAACAAAACAGAAAAAAATCATATCAACAAATAATTTGAACAATTTGTCGTTCTTTTTATTTTTTGCTACAACAAATTTGAATTGATTGATTTAATTTATTCATTTTTTTGAATTTTTTTTTTTTTTTTTTTGGGACTAAAATAAATATGGTACATTTGGTTGCATCATTATTTGGTTGCTTTAATGGAATGCAAATTTTACTCCTCTGCTGGTTAATGATGATGCATAAAATTGGAATTTGTAAAACACATCGTTTTCCATCATCATCATCATCACTGTCACCAAAATGTCAACCAATTACCGTGGAACAATGTAAAGATTTACCGTACAACGAAACGCGGTTAAGTACTTATTTGTTTTGTCATTTTTCTTTTTTAAAATTAATAAATTTCAAAAAAAAATTTTTTTCAGAAAAATTTGGCAGAATGTAAAAATATGTGTATTACTTTTTAGCATTAAAGGTTTATTTATTTCAGTATTTCTGTATTATATATTTCAGTTTAATGACTAATTAATTAATTAATTATTTATGGATAATATGAATAGCGTTTGCTGAAAGATATATTTTTATTTGTGCATAATATTTTTACTTATAATTATCACTTCTACTTTTTTATCCATTTACTTCAAATTAGAGCAAATCAAATCAAAAAAGATGTTTAAGTTAAGCAGATACAAGAAAAAAAGAAAAAGCTAAATATTACAGTAATAGGTATTGTTATTGTTTAACTTGTGCGACATTTATTTACATCTATTTTAATGTCTTAAAATTGCTTCCATGAAATGGTCCAATTATATGACATGTGAAATTGGAATTGCATCATATCTTCTTTTTTTTCTTAATAATGTATTTCCTACTTTAAAGGTACGGTAGTTCCAAAAATTTTTTAATTTCTGATTCATTTTTTTTTAAATTTTACTCCATCTTTTTGGAAATAAGGAAAGCTAGAAACTACATTTTTAAATAATCAAGTAATTTCTATTTAACTTTTTTCCTTACTTGAAACATTCTTCTTCAGAAATGGTAGATTATCGGATATTAGAGTTTCCCATCAACAACAAGTATAGCAGTAACAGGCCGTATGCGTTATACATTTTTACAGATAAATTATATTTCTATGATCTTAGAATATATTTCCAGTAGATTATTTTGTGAAATTTCACACCAGTTGTTAAATGAATTTCTTCGTTTAGTATCAGAATCGAAATAAATATTAGACGGCCCATGGAAACATCTGTAGGCCGGATGTTTAACGCTTGAATAGCTTTAATCTCTTCATCTGTGTTGCTAATTTACTTCAACAGCTAATTAATTTCTTTCATCATCCTCCATCTACAACAATTTCCCATAGAATAAGGCATATAATATATTAAATAATGTGAATATTTACATTATGTATTTACATTATACAGTATCGCATAGTTATACTACAGCACAGTATCCAGCTGTTCTGCATATGCAATAAATATAATGTATTTTGAAGATATAGTAAAATTGCTTATTATATTACACTAAATACTATATTTTAATAGTCATGGAATAGATATAGATATAATGCGAATAAATTCAGTATGAGATAGTATGAAATATTCAGTATAGTATACTGCATTCAATATTGATTTCCCGTAATTGTTGATATGAATATAATCATAATGCTGATAATGATTAAATTCATTTCTTTTTATCATATTTCACTCTTTTCCTTTCTTGCCTCGAAAGACTTCTATAATCCTAGAACTATTTGTTTTGCCTTATCATTTTTTAACTAGAACTCATTTCTTAAATAAATAATTAGTTTTTGATTAATTATCTGAAAGTAATTTTTAGTCGAAAAACTTTAAAAGCATAAAAATTTTTTCTTGAAAATTGGGAAAAATAAAAATATTTGAAATACTTTTTTTTTTTGTAATAAAATGATATATTTTCGCTAAAAATTTTACAATATTCTAAAACTATTTATTTTCACTAAAATATATTCTATAATTTGAAATAGAAATCTTTTTTTGCATGATATGTTTATTCACAACAAATACATAGTCACATATGTAAATACATACCTATATATACACAAACATTACACAAACATTACAAACTGATTTTCTTGGACATACAAGTCCAAGAAGATTAATTTATTAGCGTATCGTTTTCCTGAACGATTTAATGAAATGAGTTCCATATGGTTCATTACAGAAGAGAATTATGCACCGAAATAGCTTCTAATTTACAGTATTTTTATGAGCTCTATATGTCAACATTGTACGACGTAAGATGACAGCATACTAATTTGTAATTTAGTAAAATTTAAAAAAATATAACAATGTTTATTGGAACATAAAAGAAACGAAGGTAAAGAAAAGAAAACAAAAAAGAAGAAGGAGAGAAAAAGGAGAATGATGACATTTCCGGTGTAAATTTTTTTTAAATTGAATTATTGAATTGGAACAAAATAGGAAATTTTTCATATTAATATTCAAATAGATAGCAGTTAAAAAAGGATTCTTTCAGATGATGATTGACAATGTGTAGATGGAAAGAGGAATTTCAAAAATTGATTTTTTTTTAGAACAAATTGTATTCCTTAAATTTATTGGAACATGCTGAAAGTTAAGCGAAATATTTTATAGAAATACTATTTACCTTTAAAGACTTAAGTTATAATTAATTAAGTAAATAAGTGACTAAAATAAGAAGTAAGATTATTTAGACATTTTTATTCATAAGATATTGTCATACCGGCACAACTAGCATATCCAGTTTGTTTCTATTATAATTCTCACACAAATTTTATATGTATTATTATTGACATTAAAAAAGTTATAACATTATTATTATTGAATTTAATTATCATATTGCCACTGAACATGAAAAAGTTATTGCTGTATCAATTATCATATTGTTGCCATTGTCTAATTATTATATTACTATATCAACATGTATATGAAAAAATTGTTATTTCATTAATTTTTATATTATTATTGTTGAATTATATTTGTTATTAAACACAAAATATTGATAAAATGAAAAGTCAATAAAACACTATAAAATAAGGTTTTATTTATTTTTTGTTTTTGCCAGTGAAAAAAACAATGAAGGAGCTCCCATTTCTAATTCAGTTTTCTTGAAGTTTAATAAATTTATTTTTCCCCCACTCGACCGAGCCTTTTTTCCTCATTACATGTCTGAACTTGTTTTAAAGTGTAGACTACATTAATTAATTTTGATTTTAAACGAAAGCTTCTTTTAGTTTTTTTCCATCCAAAAATTTAAAAAATAGAAAATTTACGAAATATTTCAAATAGCTGACAAATTTATATATATATATATATAATTTAGTATATCTGCCATTCTCGACTTTTTAAATTCTAAATTTTTCGATTTTTGTCAAATTTTAAAACTTTTCAAAAATATGTCTTCGAATTTCTGCGGAAAATTTTCGTAATTTTTCTATTTTTTAAATTTTAAAATTCTTGAAATATGCTTTTTTAAGCGGAATTCGGACATTGAATTGTTAATTCATATTTTGTTAAATATTTAACAAGAAATAGAGAGAAAGAAAGAAAACAAAAGATTCCTTTTCTTCGTCTTTTTATTTTTTCCTTATTTCCACAAATTTGATGAATGTTTACCGCACACCTAAAACAGTCTGCTATTCTTCTTTCCTATTCTTTCAAAGAAAATTTTTTTGAAAAGAAAAATTTTTTCCTAAGCTAAAATTTAAAACTTCATGCCTTCAACGTTATTCGTTTTAAAGTGAGCGAAATTCGCATCAATCACATAAAAAGAGTTAAGCGGGGGAGCGTGAAGTTTAGGATTTGGAAAGATTTTCAAAAAATAATTATTGGTTGAATGAAATAAAACAAAAAGAGCTGAGAAAGACTTGATTCATATCGATTTTGCTTTCTATCACTTTAGAAAAACTGAAAGATCGAAAATGAAATTTTTCAATTTTTACAAGAAAGCTCTGAGAAGTATAGCTTAGTAATATTTATGAAATTTCAACAACATTGTTTTTATGTTTGTCTCTTTCAGTTGGCATTTTTTTTTGCTGAATGGAATTCAAAAACGACAAAATTTCGGATTATTTTAATTTCATTTTATATTTGGTTATACATTTCGGTTTTATTTACCACTTTGTTTCTTTTCCTTTGTTCTTTGCTGCTTGGTTGCATTTTTAAAAGATTTAATAAGAAGTTTTCCTACATTTCATTGTTGTTGATTTCTTTTTCTCTTTTTCATTGCTACTAACTATCACATCAGCCAGTTTTTTTTCTTTTATTTTACTTTCCTTTTCTTTTTTTTAAATTTCATTTCTTTTTATTTCCAATCTTTTATTCTATCCATTTTCTCGTTCTCTTTCTCTTTCTTTTCTTTTGATTAGTGATAATTTCGTAAAATCTCCTAGAACACTTGAAAATGAACAAAAATTGAAAATTTTTTATTAATTCGAAAGAAACTAACAAAGAAACTAACTAATTCAAAAATTATAGTCCATTATGCTTAAGTAGTTTTTTTTTTTTTTTTTTAAATTATATGAAGATGCAAGGAATAAACTTTTTCTCTCTTTCAGCAGCAAAAAAATGATTAAAATATTAAAATATGATTTTGAAATCCATTTTTAGGGAGAGGGACATTAACTAAGTAATTGTTTTGAAAGTATAACATCGTTTCACCTTTCACCCTTTGCTTTTTTATTCACAACAACAAATGGAGAAAATATTTCGAAGCGATATTTACTTTGAGGAAAGAAGAAAAAAAACGATCCGCTTATTGTCTGCTTGGAAAAGTTGAATGAAAGATAGAAAAAAGCGCTTGAAAGATCAAAATTATTTTTCTTTTTATTCTCTTTCATTTGTAATAAAATAAAAAAAAAAAAAAAAAACATTGTATGCATGAAAAGAAAGGATTGCTTGTTGACAATTTTCCAGTTTTACAAATTTCCCGCAATCTTGTTTTCATTTTTTCTTTTATCTTCCGTAATTTCATTATTAATTCTAAATTTCAACTTATAATAATACTGATAAAATCAATTCGGCACTTCGGATATTTATGGTGAATTCGATATTAACGCACTTTTCTAAGGATTGTTTTAAATCTTTGGTTGCTTTTTTCTGCTTCGTTTCACATTTTTAGATTTATGACTAGTTAGCCCTGGCTTTATTTAACAAATAATGCCAAACCATCCCTGAATTTTGTGGTAGAAGTCGAAGCTAACTGCTCATTCATTCATTCTTATAATTTATTTCAATTCATTTTTGTTTCGCTGAGCTTCTTAATGATATCAAATTCCATGGGAATTAATGATTTTATGCTCGAGCTATTCAACCGATACAATTCAAAAATTTTAAAAAGAGAAAATTTTGAAAAAAAAAGCTATTTACTGTAAGAATTCCTGAAATTTCCAGTAATTTTTACCATTGATTTATGGTAATTTCCAGAACTTTCAACAATTTTTCATTCAATTCCAATAATTTCCGTAACTTTCATTCAGTAATTAGTTAATCATATGTAATAATTCTCGGAATTTTCAATAATCTGCCATTCATACCAGTAATTCTCAGAACTTTCAAGAAGAATTGCTGAGGGGATTTTCAAAAAAAAAAGTTATGTCGGATGCAAAAAAGAAATTGTTCTAAAATGAAGGAAATAGAAAAGAATGGGAGGAAAGTGAGTTTTTCGAGAATAATGACGAATTACTATTTGAGGAAAATATCTGAAACGGACAAGGGTATCTTTCTTTTTCGTACTGCTCCAATCATATATTAAAGAGTATTTCGATTCTTATCGTTTTAACAAAAAATCTTTTCAGACAGAAAAAAGACAAGCAGTTATTAATCAAAGCGATTTTTATCCTTTGGCGCAATGTAAAGCATCAAAAATTTTCTTCCATATTATTTAAACGCAGACATACCCACACACACACACACACACACACACACACATACACACAATATAACATGACTTTAATGGATAATTGATATCCGTCGTATCTTTGATTTGTTGCATCACTGATAGGTACACGGTGGAAAATAGTGGTCACCGATAGATGACTATAATGTTACCAAAGGGAATCGTTGGACTACAAATGGACATTTGTCATTTGCAATCTTAGATCCTCCTATCTATGGTTATAGTAAAATCTTCAAATTGTGTCATGACCTGTTCTTTAACTTTTTAATTTTTCTCTTCAAGTAAAAAATATCCGTTTCCCTTTTCCTTTCACATTTCATGTCTACTTTTTTTGTGATTGAAGTTGAAAACTTAATTGATTAATTAATTATCAGTTAGATCAATCCAAACATTATCTGATTCATTTTGGCCGATATACCATTTGATTCAGTTTCGCCAAAAATCATTTAATTCATTTTAGCAAAAACATCATTTTATTCATTTCATCGTTCATCACTGATTTACTTTGACCAAAATATCAGATCAGATAGGTGGTTAAAATAATCATTAATCCAATCATTGAGGGTATTAACATGCATGTAAAAATGAAATAGAACTAAAAGAGATGAATGCGTTATCAATGATTGCATTCAAAAATTTTATAAAACAATTTTTGAAAGTGAAAAAAAAGAAATTTGACAGGAAGTGGGAGAAAGCGTTGATTTGGCCTCACCTGTCTCTCTTGCTTTCACTCTCCGTTCTTATACTAATACTATAATAAATCAAAGTGCAAATACATCCTAGAAGCGGTCTTCAAAAATGTTGTGGACAAAATTAATGATTGTGAAGTGAAATGAGTAAGCTAAAAAAGTCTTCGTCCAAATTATTCTTTTTAAAAACATTGCAGCTAATATCTCGTCACATACTTTTCATTCTTGCTTCAAGAAAACAACAAATGAATGTATTAATAAAATTTCGTTGAAATCAAAAGTGAGGAATGGATTCAAAAAAACATTGAAAAATTGAAAATGATTAAATTAATGAAAAAGTAAGAAATGAATTTTTTTGGTGGGAAAGAAAAAAACTGTAAGAAAAAGTTGTTTAATGTTGCGTAATACAAAAAATAAACTAAATTATTGTTATAGATGAATTATTACAAATAATATTAGTAAAAGCTAGAACTGAGTATTATCAATCAAATAACAATAATAATTACGATAACATAACAAATAGCTAGTTATAATGAAAATATATCCTAATAATAGCAGTAACATTAAAAAAATATGGTAAAAAAAACATAATAATAATAGTAATTAACAAAAATAAATAAAGGTGGCAGTAACAGTAACAACAACAATAATAAAACAGTAAGATTAGCAGTAATTAAGATAACAATTAGTAACAAATAACAGTGGTTTTTGGTGGAAAAAAGGAAAGAAGTAGCAATAGCCATAACAATAACAATTAAGAAATAATAGCAATAGCCATAACAATAAAGAAAAGACAGTAAGGTTAACAGCAATGAAGATATAATAATAATAATAATAAGTAGCATTGGCATGAACAACAACAACAAGACAATAACATTAGCAGTAATTATTAGTAAACAGTAATTAAAACAACAATAAGTAATAGTAGCAGTAACACTAACAAAAATAGTATGAAAAAATACTGCTTTGTACATTTATTTTGTTTTTTGATAAATGATATTGATGAGGAAAAAGAAAGAAAGATAAGATGGACGAAGGTCATTTTGCTCCGAACGATTGTCACAATCGATCATCCATCGTGTCGATCAGCCTCACTTGCTACAAAATCCCAAAAGGCCAAATCTGTTAGAAATATTGCCTGTTGGAATGGAAAGGGGAAGATGGAAAGAAGAGCATTATTAGCAACTTCGCATCTATTCTAATTTATTGTTAAATTTAATGGACAAATGACGAAGTGATCGAATAACAATAAATTATTGTTCAAGCAAACTCTAAACAATAATAATAATTAATTATAATAATTAATAATAATAGTAATAATTAATTTGATCAATTATTAACATAAAAAGAAGAATAATTGCAAGGATAGCAATAATAGCTTGAATTTATTCTTCGAATTAATAAAAGTAAAAATTAAATAATTAAAGTAATAAATTGGGGAAAATTTTAATCCAACAAGATAGATATATAATCAAAATAATTGAATAATGGAAGTGAATTAAGAAAATGATTAAACTTTTCTTCACATTTTTCACTAATCAATAATAAATTAAAAACAAATAAGTGAAATAAAAATTCGAAATAGAATTTTTTAATGGGTTAATTTAAAACTTTTTTATAGATTTCCAAATTTGGTTGGTGATGAAAGTGAAAATGACGCAGCGAACGGCTTCAGTACATTCGATCCATTAATTAAAATTCGATGTTCATCACGGCTCAAATTTTTCCTCTGTTCTATTTATTTTCCAATGTGTACCGACAAGGTTTGCAAAGAAATCATGACATGGATAATACTTTAAACTTATCATCCACAAAATATTAATTGATGTAAAGTTCAAGTTGTAGATGATATGCTAATCGCATTATCCCAGATAACAGTTTAGTCAGTGCACTTTTTTCACATACTCAATCACTGCTTTCAGTGAACCACTTGACCTTTGACCATCTGGTTATTCAGTTTTGATGCTAATGGGCTATTAGATGTTCCATCTTGATGATTTGTTATTTCAATTCTAAGTAGGGGGATTCATAACTCTTTCACAATTTCGAATGCAGATAGTGAAAGTTATATTAAGATGACAAAAAAGCTACCTGAAACAAGCTTCTAACAAAGATGAATGAATATCCATCATCCATCAAGTTCATCAAGTTCCATCAAGTTCATCAATATCCATCAAGTTCCTATCATCCACTGCTATATCGATTTTATTTGATATTTTAATTGATCAAAGATTGAATTGATTTGTTCTGATCTAACTTAGCATTGATTTTAATCAACCAGAAGTTGAGTTGACCTATTTTACAGGAATAATTTAATCCAGCATATGCCATGTTAAGGTCATTTTAAGTATTAGTCGGAATTTCCAGGTACCGATTGCAATAGGACCATGTCGACCGCTATGTGAACGGGTACAAATGAAATGTGAACCGCTGTTGAGAGAGTTTGGTTTTCCTTGGCCAGTTTCGATGAATTGTTCGAAATTTCCACTTGGTTGATTATTTACTTGACATTTGGCTTCAAATAAAATTTTAATTGATTTTGCCACTTCAATCTTGGATAGAGGTAGTAATTACAATTCTCTTGAATGTATGTTCAGAAAGATAATCTCTAGTCTTTTATTAATTTGTGCATATATATTTCCCCATCTAATATAACTATTCGAAAGATAAGTGCAGCAGTTATTGTAGAAGATATAGAGAAAATAATATGCAAATGAAAATTTATAAAATTAATTGGAATAAATTGTTTAGAAAACAATCATGATGCGATGTGTATGAAAGGCCCAGCATCAGATGAAGATGGTTCTCCAGTAGCTGAAGAATTGGAATCGGATATAGCCAAGAATGTGATCACAGCAAATCGTTGCGTTCAACATCCAAGTACAATTTATATGAATCGCACTGGGCACTGTGTTCCACTATGTCATTCAAATAATGGTTACACGAAGGTCTGAAATATTTTCATCAATTTATTTTAAATTTATCGAAAGTAAATTTTATATTCATTACTATTGATCAAAAAATTTCTTTAGTAAGCAGTTTAAATTATTCTGAACCAATTAATTAAGTAATTGGTTAATTTATTGTAGGATGATCGTGAAGCAGCTAGTACGGCATTATTCATTATGTCATTACTTTGTACTGCTTTGACAACTGTTTGCTTGTTAACATTTTGCACTCGGAAACACTGTTTGGTTGGTTTGCCGGAATTATCGCTCCTATTTTGTTCCGTATCATTTTCCGCTTCTTCTATTGTTTATCTCTTTTCGTTACTATACCGAGATCAGGTATATACATATATATTTTTTGCCAAATTTTAAAAGAAAAATTTTCATTTATTATAGTGATTAATAAGAAAAAAGTGATTGAAAGATAGCCTCAAATACGGACAGTTATTTGATTTGGAGAGAAAGGAGAGATAAGATTGAAACTAAACAAATGAAACTGTTTTCTGGTTACGCGATAAAATCAAATCTTTAGTGCTTTGATATTGTAAATTTTTCGTCTGTAATCCGATTAAAAATAATGCAAACATTTCAGATTTCCTGTATCGAATATAATTCGAAGCTCATTTTTGTGGTTACTGGAGTGCAACATATTCCATGTACAGTTGTTGCCATCCTTCTATACTATTTTGGAACAACCGGCCGATTATGGTGGTTTGTATTGTGCTGCACCTGGAATAAATATACCCAGAGGCATCAACAAAATTCGGTATTCAATTTCTATATGCGTAATTATCACATAAAATTTGGAGAATTTCTAACGGACTATTCAAATCTCTAGTTATTCAATTGCTTAACCGGATATTAAATGACTCATTTATTTACGAAACAGACTGATCCATCTAACAAATCCTTGTTTCTTATATTTGAAATAATATCATTGATTTAAATTGATCCGTCCAATCAAATTCATCTTAACTGGATACATATAAATAAAATTTAAACACGCTCCTAACTTTGCTTTTTTTTTCAAAAAACTCAGTAGTTATTTAATGAGAAATTGATTCGTTCAAAAGGCAACAAATCATATGTTCTCCCTTTTTTCTTTCTTCATATATTTTAATTCAAAAAAAAAAAATTTTATGGTTTATAAAAGGCATTTCACTACAAGAAAAAATGCCACAACAAATTGAAAGTTTGATTGATTTGATGTACTTTCTTTATTTGAAAAACGATGAAAAAAATTTATGTCTTTTTCTTTTTTTTTCCATTTTCTCCGATCTTTTACATAAAATAGCACATTTTTTCAAGTTAGAATGAAGAAAAAAATGGCAAAAAAGCGAAAAGACAGCAATGAATGAATGATTACTTCTGGATCTCAAAAAATTTTGAAATATGTTAAAATTGGTGGAATTTTACGGCGAAATTTCCACTTCATCATAAATATATAATATAATTAAATTTTTTTTACTATGATAATTTGCATGCTGTGCAAAATTGAGCGAGAAGAATTAGCGAAAAAACTGAATTTGAGGAATCGTTACTCCTTCGAACTCATATGCTAGCCTGGGGAATACCCTTGGGTACTGTTATTTTGGCTCTAATGGCTCAAAGTGTTCGAGCTGATCCATTACCGGGTATTTGTTTGGTTGGCGGCGGAAATCGAATCATTGAAGCAGTGTTCATTTCGCTGCGTGAATTGATACTTCTGTTATGTTCATTAGTACCATTATTTTTCGGGTGCTTATCACTGATTGGTATGATTTCTTTTGACACATTACCATTTTCCATTTATCATTTTTAGTCGTAATTTTATTCATTTCCTCTTCTCTGTTTTCAATTACTCATTAAAATTAAAAGCAAAAAACAATAGGAACAATTTTCATAGTTCCCTAATCATGTTTCATTTTCTATCTTTATTTTCCAGGTTCTGCTCCAGCTACTGATCATTCTGTTGCATCAGCTGGTTTGCTGGGAAGTTTATACCCGGTAGCAGCTGCATTCCTGTTGCTCAGTTCCCTGCAGTATCTTCTAACACCTACGGCAACCGGATGGAATACAGTGGCAGCAATAAAACTTTTAGCTGATCCATTACTTGGAATATTAGCTTCAGCAGGATGTTTCGTTCAAATTCTTTTCAATATTTTTAAAGCAAATCGTTTGCAACTTCTGGATAAGCATGGTTATCAACCGGCTGCACCACAAATACCTCAACCAGCAATTCCATCACATACTACAACAGCAGCAACTAATGCTTATTCCTTGTCCAGGTATCCTGAACATAGGCCATTTTGTTGACTATAGTTGCAATAAATGTAATAATCAATGATTTTACTATCAAATTTATTGTTGCACTCTCTAAATTAATCATTTATCTTATATGTGAAGGTAATGAGATTTATTTGTGATGCATTTCGATTAGCTGCTACAATAAGCAAACATTGTTTATTCAAACATATTATTTATTTGAAAAAAGACTAATTGGCACAAAATTGTCATTACAGTAATTCTTTTTCGCAATTATCAGTAAATGTTTATACAAATCAAGAGTTTTAAAAAATGCCTAAGCAGTAGGCATGTATTATTTACAAAGTGATATAAAAAGTGTAGGAATTAAAAGAGGTTATTAGATAAAGAAATGAAGAAATATAGATGAAATAAAACTGCAGCTCAATATTTTGAGATTAATTAACTAAAATTTTTCAATTTAAATTTTGCTCCATCCATACGATGTGTTTTTAAATGTTTGTAGAATTACAAAAAAGCAGACAATAATTTAAACAATAATTTATAAATTTAATCAATCAAATCAAAAATTGATTGCTGCATTATTGTCATCAAATTAATAATAATAATACCTTTCTTATCCTTTTTTGCTTCCCTTTTTTTGGTTAGAAAATTTTTCAAATATATGTATTGAAAGTAAAAGAATTCTGATCAATTGTTGAACCTTCATACTCTTTAGTGAGCAGAAATTTTTATGCAAATTTTTTGCTGTTTTTGTAAATGTTTTTTGTATTAATTTTTAATGGCAATCAATTAATCTATTTGTTATAGTCATGTACATAGAACTCTTTTCTCAAATTAAATATATATGTACGATAAAACTCGTGAAATTAAAAATAAAATAGATCTATTCTAATGAATAATTTTGGACAATTTATGTAATAATGATAAAAAATAAGTAAGTGCAAAGTATTAAGCTAACTAGTTCCGTTTAATTTTATTAATAATTACTTGATTACGTGTGATTACTAATAATTACGTGTTTTTCCCATTGATGGAAATTGAATTTTTTAAATTTCAAATATTTTTTTACATAAAAGTAAAAAAAGCTTTAAAAGACATGTTTTCATGCTTGGACTTATTAAAATCTATTAGAAACAACATTTGAGCATGCGTCATAATACAGTGCTCACTCTCTTTATATAGTATACATTTGTATACTGTCTTTTATAATTAGAGTCATACAGTATCCACGTGTGTTCTATGTTTTCTAATGTAATGTAAACCTGGCTGCTAGTTAAACAATACAGTATAAATGTGAATAGCAACTAATTGAACCATATAATCAATTAATGTGCCATACACACGTGTGTACCATCTGCTGTTCTATTTGTATCGGATATCAGATCTTTTAATTTGGCCATAGTATGGCACGCACGGATATTGTCTCGCTTTATATATCTTCTGATTACTGTAGTGGAAATACTTTGCTTCTTCTCTTATATTAATATATAAATAATGCAGTGAAATTCCTTTTTCTCTTCTCTTCAATCTTATCTATCATTTGATTTTGAAGGAAAAAAATTGATACAGTAACCAATCGAGATGGAATGATTGATAGATTATCCATTAATGTAAAATGACTTACGTCGTACCCAACCAAAATTTGCTTATACTTTCAGTTAGCATATTTGATTGCTTAAAACATATTTGTTTGTTTTTTATCTTCTAACAAAATATTTGTTCCATTTCCATCTCTCTTCTTTATTGATTTTTCTTTTCTTCCCTTTTTTAAAGTTTTTTAGATAATTTTTCTCATCTCAAAAATACTTTGTTATGCTTTTTTTTTTGTTTCAATTTGCATTCAGCTTGTTAAATTTGTATAATCATTATGCTTAATACTGTTATCATTTCAATTACTACTATTATTATTGTCATTATCATTGCTATTATTATTATCACTGTTATTATTACTATTAATTATTTATTATTTATTACTATTATCATTGCTGCTATGATAAAATGTGATATCATTCACCTTAACATACATAGATTAACAAAAATTTTGTGGATTTTTCTTCGAGATTTCATTTCATAATTTGAATCTTTCAACTTTGAAAAAATTTTGCGAATTAAAAAAAAAAAAAGAAAACTATGCAATGAAAATAATTCGATTGCTCAATACAAAATTTAATCGCATAAAATTTCGGATATTAAACTGAAGTAATTTGATTAGGAATTTCCGATTAAATAATTCATTCTATTACATTATCAGAAATATCTATTAACTACTACTGATAACTGAGAAGTGAGGAAGGAGAGAGAAATAGAGATGACCAATTACGCTGACAAATTTGTCTATCGATTTCAAATCTTTCATATGAAAAAAGTATATGTGAAACAGATGTGTGCTTTGGATGATAGATAATGCTATATCAATCACTTATTGTGACGGTTTATTTACTTCAACATCCTAAATGCTCTATGTGTGAGTAATTGCCATGCCCAAATCTCAATTAAATATCTCTTTTAGTCAAAGCTTTAAATTTGAAATGACAAATTATTCAACAATTGATTTCGAAAGAAGTTTCGGACTTTCAGATCCTAAATTATGAAACGAAGAAATTCACAAAATCAGTTAAAATTGAATAGCTAATAAAGAAATTATGAAGTAACAATGTTTGGTAAATTAGTTCATATCAAATTTCAGCATTTCATAATATAGAAAAGTATTTACAGTTGAAAAGTTATACTTTTGCTATAGAAATCTTAGCATCAGTGATATCTTTCGGAATCCAATCAAAATTTTCTGGTAGAGGTGGTATTTCAATTGAATTTGGAATATGGTCCAATTCAAGCAAACGCATTTTTAGTTCAATATTCAAAAAGCGATCCACTTGTCGCTGAGCTTGAATGGACAGTTTATCGACACCTAAAATAAGATTTTCCCGACAGAATAATTGAAAATTTCAACTTCTATTTCTGAGATAACCAGAATTATTATGCGAAGCAATTAATGCTTGAAATAATGCCTTTCTGTCAACTGATACAGCACATTTGAATATCTAAACAAAAAAACAACATTATTCGATAAAATATAAGACTTCGATGAAAAAAAAAACAAAGTAAACGTATTACCAATTAGAGAATTGATAGCATCACACCAGGCATTTATCGTCTGCTCATCAAAAGTTACCAAATGATAAAGATCAGGCTTATCACCAACTTCTAATGTTATACCGCGTACATTTGAATTTTTCTTTCCTTTTGTACTGCTCATTGGGAAATCATCTTCACCTCCAGCTACTACACGTTGTATGTCAGCTATATCGACTATAAATATTTCATTTAATCTATATTTCGAAAATAAAAATATTAACAAATAATTCACGTGAAATAATTGAAAATAATAGCAAGTTTAACTTTACTTTTTATATTTTCAGCAGAGTTTGCATTTGATGAGCATTCAGCACTTGAAAAATCTGTACAAATTAGTGTCTTCTCATTTGAATCCAATTTCCAAAACCAAAATTGTTGCCCTGAACAATTATCTATTAATTGACTAAATTTGTCTACTTTCACAAAACACTTTTTTCTTTAATTTTATATAAATTAACAGATAAATATTTGATAAACAAAAATGTGATGCTCAGCTAATATGATATATTTATTTTTAACTGATGAATTGTATGAAAAAAAAGTGCATCACGGCCCACTAAAATGAAATCGTATTTGACTTAGCACATCAAATTGCCTAGTTTTTTTCAAATTTCTGTTATCTTTTGATTTTTTTTTGCAGTCTATTTGTGTGAAATAATATTTATAATGATTACCATAGTAGAGGCATATTTGTCTCACTTTTATCATTTTTAATTTTTTTGAAATGTCATTCATTTTTCCGTTAGTGTTATTTTTTCTTCCCTTTATCTTAATTACATTCATCTTCTTACTAAATTACTCTGTTTTTCTGTTATTAAAAAAAATATCAAAAATAATTTTAAACGATCTTTCATTGAAAAACTCAAACAAGTATTGTCGTACATGAAACTATAATTATGAGTTGGGAGATAAAAAAAACCTTTCTGCATTGATTTGCTCTTTACTAGCTTTCCAAATTTATAACCATTTTTCAAAACATTTTTACGATTTTTCAAAACCAATTCAACAATACTCGGCCGAAGATATTCTCGCAGCTCTCTGAAAAATCAGAGGAAAACTGATATGTTTTTATCATAGATTGAAACAATGACGAATTTCTATGCCAGATTTAATTTCTTCACTGGCAAATATACCATTTCAACTGAAAAATAGTTGAAACTTCTTAAATTAAAATTAATTTAAAATAGTTATTTTTAATCTAGTCGTTCTATCACTCGATGGTTCAAATAATGTGGATCAAGTAAAACAGCTTACAGCTTCAAATTTTAAAATAGATCAAGCATGAAAAATTCACTTGACAGCATCACTTTGTAATTCTTCCGCTTCTTTGGCGCTCCTTTCCTTCTCCCAAATTTTTTTCATATGCGGATATGAATGAACTGCTAGCAACTCCTCCAACTTTTCAATTGTATCTGGCTTTTCTAGTAAACAAACATCAATTTGCTTTCGCACAACTGCCAAAACCTTGAAAATAAATTTGTCGGTATCCATTATCAATATCAACATAGCACGACGTGTGAAATTACAAAATACATACATATAA
Source organism: Mansonella ozzardi (assembly GCA_029876185.1). Classification (NCBI taxonomy): domain Eukaryota; kingdom Metazoa; phylum Nematoda; class Chromadorea; order Rhabditida; family Onchocercidae; genus Mansonella; species Mansonella ozzardi. The sequence goes on from JARVGP010000139.1 coordinate 60,582, forward strand.
GATGGTAGATGACAAACTTATATTTGATTCTTATATTCGAAATTTAAAATGATTTATAATTGGCAAATTTCTTCATAGTCATATGATATTTTGGGAAATTTTATAATTCCAGTCATCCGGTCTAAGTATCTGCTAAATAGAATGCGCAGAAATGGAATCTCTGAATTACAATGAGATTTATTCCAATCAGCAAACAACAACTAGCAAAATTTCACGCCAAGAACTAGCCAAAATACGCACTTGATCAGTTTTCTATTTCCAATAATTCCTTTGATGTTATTTAAGGCGTTGAAAAAACTTCAATATCACACACAAAAAAACCTGCTGCGATTAATTCAAAATTCATATTTTTACCTTCTTAATGTCTTCTTCACTTGCGTGCATTTCACGCCACGTACGATGAAAAAGTCTTACAAGCACCACAAAAAGATCCAAAAATGGTCGATCACTTTTGAACAATAAAACCATTAATCGATCTCCTTCTTCTACAAAATTGATTACTTTTTTTGGTTGCTTGCACAGCGATAATTCATACATATATCGTTTGGTATTTCTTCAAAAGGCAGAAAATAATTTCATAAAATATTACCAGGTTCATTGACGACATAAAGAAGATCAATCAACATTTGCACTAAATGAACAGATACCAGTAGAAGGGACCATAGATTATTCTCCGATCTCATTGAATTTTCTATCGATATCTAGAATACTGCGTCACTATTAAAACCTATGTAATGTAGAACATTTTCAAATAGCAAAAAAATCATATGCTTGGAAATAATTTATAATTAAAATAAAATTGAAATGGAATTAGCAACAGAAAAAAAACATCCTCAAAAGAAAAATGCCTGAATTTCGTTCAAACAATAAATTAATGAGAAACCTATAAATTTACTTTTGCAATCGTGTCGGCATGATGAGTTACAAATAAGAGAATCGTTTCCAGTGCTAATGATCCTGGTGGTGTTTGAATGACTGCTTCCGAGAAATTTAAAAATTCTGCACGTTTTTCTTCGGACATAACATTTCCTTGCATTCCTTTACCGCTTTCTCCATTCAACAGTTTGAGTTGCTATAATCGTGAAAATTTTAACAACAACCAAACAAAATTAAGTTTCATCAAGTTTTGCCCTTAATTCTGTAAAAATCTAATTTTGAACGCATAAAAATGTAAACAAAGAGTGTACATAAAATGTAAACAAAGAGTGTATATATGTTATAATCAAATATATATATAAATATATATGTCAAATAAATAATATTTGTAAATAAAATCTAGATGTAAAACCTATTTTTCATGAAAAAATTCGAAAAACCATTTCTTCATTTTTTAGAATATATAAATTTGTACTATATGATTTCTTTTCAATTTCACCTACAAAAACTCGTTCGATTTCTGCTTCAGTAGGAATACGCATAGCTTTTTCGGATAACTTATTTAGCTGTATTCGTTGTACCGTAACAAGCTGTTGCTCAATTCCAACATCCAGTTGCTTTCCTTTCCTCAGCACCGATTTTTCAATTGCACAGCGGAAAGGTGTTACATGAAGATGCTTAAATTTTGATATTACAAAAAAATGAACTGAAACGACAATATTTGTCGGGATTTTTTTGAATGATTTGAGAAACGAAATGAAAGAACAAAGGCGATATGACTTCCAAAAAATTTCTGCATCAAAAACCTGAGTTTTTTATCAAATCTAAAAATCAACGAGGTATTATCAGTCAGAAATAAAAATTTTGAACTATAACAAAGGAGAAACATCACTAACTCAAAAAGCAAATTAAATTTAAAGAACAAGTGAAGTGGTTGAGCTCAACTGCCTTCTCTATGCTAACTAGTTATTATTGATATAATATGTGACTGTTATTAGATTAATCATGTCACTGCTAGCACTTTTGGAGACTTATGTTTTTTAATTATTACTAAAACACTTATGTTTTTTAATTATTACTAAAACAATCTCTTGCCAACACTATGAGAGTTTATGGTAAGATTATTTTTAGTAATATACAATTAGTAATACCAAAATTTATGAATAATTTATAAAATACTAAAAACCTTATTCTTACCTCTACGATATCATCCTTTACATGACTCCTGGCCTTGTTATATAAAGAATTCATCAATGTTAAAACATTCAAAATGACTCGTTCGTCTGATTTCTCAAGATGACGAATAAGCGACTCAAAGGGTACTTCCCGTAATACTAGATTCATTTTCTCTTCACTGAAATTCGACAGCATCATGTTGTTAAAAATAATTATCTTTCCAAAAATTCTCACAAAAAATTACGAAGCATATACTTTATGATTTCCGAATATCAAATTACAGAAAAATGAACTTGAAAAAATATTCATTACTACTATAACTTCCGAACTGTAAACTAAATCTGCAAATTTAATCATGCAAAATCTGAAAAAAAAACTGAATTTTCGAATTTAATTCTAGTAACACAATCTATCACAATAGAGAGCTAAGACTGCCCACTATACTATATCAGCGTTTTGTCTTGATGTTACTGAGACGAATGCTGATTTCAACTACTCCAGTGTCAACAAAATCAAAATATCATCTGCAGTAACTGGAAAGTATATCATCAAGATAATGCTATTAACACTAATCATAAAGCTAGTCAAATAAGCCCACCTCATTTTCTACAAATATGCACTAGAAAAACTTAATACCTTTTAGAATTCAAAATAAGATCAATAATATTAAGCGATGAAACCAGTAAGGTATTATCCTCCTGCTTAGCCTTGCCCGTAATATTTTCCGCTATTTTGGAAACAAACTCATCCGAAACTTGTGACCAATAAATTAAACCAGAATGATCCATCAACAACAGCAATGCTTGAAGAAATCGGGATTGGTAGGAGACGCTGCTGAAAAAATTGACTGAAGTAGTCTTAAAATGTGATTAGATAGGTTTACTTGAAATAATAGAACAACACTTATTTTTAGATAAATGTCCAGTTTTATCCCATTACATTATGTTTGCTGTAAAATGAAATTAGCCAGTTTAATAATATCATTTTGAATACGTAGTAATTTATAATGCCAAAAATTAACAAAACTGAAGAAGTTTACTTGAGGAAATTTGAAAGTATTCAAGAAAACCAGGAAATTTTAAAGAAATATTATGGAAATGAAAGTGAGAACATACTCAGTGTACAATCCTTTTTCGATAACTTCAAATATATAATCATATCCACCCACACGCATAAATTGCGTTGCAAAGGAAATATCACCGCATAAAGTAATCAATTCAGTAAGCGCTGTTCGTAGATCTTCAGTATGAGTGGAAGGATTACGTAAACGTGTCAAAAGATTGTGAGCGTAACGTTCCTATGAAGGAAACAAGTAACATTAGATGAATTCTGACAATTTTTTCGATAAAAATCTGAACTAATTATTTGAAAAATATACTAAAATATGAGGAAAATGCCGACTTTAATTCAAATTATTACAAAAAGTAAAACATCAAAAGTATGATGTAAGTATATATGTGGTATATGTATGTTTGCATGTTCATAAAAACGAGTATGTTTGATAGGCACCTCAAACATCTATCAAATTCTACTCATATTAAATATGCCCAATTACAACATAAAATATTACTTTTTAATCCTAGCATAGACCAGAAGTTGTTATTTCACAAATTTCGAAAGTAATATTCGGAAAAAATTCAAATTTGTTGATTAAAAAAAACTTTATCAGATCGAAAAATGTGGATAAGTAATACCGGAGATGCCGTCAAAATAAGAATGAATCCCTGAGGTACCAAACCACGATTCTCCTTGGTTAGAAAAACACCATCATTATCACGACCTTCGAATTTCAATGCATATGTGTTTCTCTCCGATTGCGGCAGCTTCAGTTCGATACTCAAACGTGTGATCAAGTCTGTTAAAACTTCATTCTGTAAAGAATGAATTAGATAATCTAATTTTTCCAAACATTTCAATAACTCTAACTTCGTGAATATAGAACTTAACCCTCAATTATGTATTAAAATATCGGTTAAAAATATTGAAAAAGATCAAGAAACAAAAGATTTAGATAAACACAACCAAATAATTGTTAATAGAAAATATTATCTTACTTTGCAATTGAAATAAAACTTGCCTGCTTGTCAAACGTTACATATGCCCAAGTAACATTTGTATTGCATTCTGCAGGAAATTCATCACCCAAATACTTCTTTAAATGCGGATCTAATTTTACAGCTCCCTGAAAAATGGAAATGGCACATGTAAAGATAAAAATAAAACTTGTCTGAACTAATCAAAATCCCTACCCATACTTAATAGATGGTTAATGTCTTTCACTTCTTTAAAATGAATTCATAATCAGTGAAATTTCTGGTAGCTAAATCAAATCATTAAAGATCTGAAATAAAAATTTCATTCCACTTCTACTGAATAGTCTCCATTGCAAAAATCAGGAAGTTTGCTTTCTTTTCATTCACTAGGAATGGTAATTAAGCAATAAACAGGATAATGTCCACAACAGAAACAGTTTGTTTTATCTCTTATCTGTCAATTCACAACTTTAAGAAAAATCTAAATATAGGAATGAATATTTGCTTTTTTCTTACAATCTTATCTTGTTGAAATTTTCAAAATTTTTGAAAAAAATATTTGAAAATTACAGACTTGAAATTCAAATTTCATTAGAAAAAAAAAGCGATCATTTGAAAAGCAATGTTTGGCTGTACTAATGCTTTGTAATGGTAATTCGGGAATACTTCACGTGGCACCAATAGTTGTTCCGTTATTTCCTACATTTCTCGTAACAGAATATGATTGCTTCAGTAAAAAGAGAATGTTATTTGGTTGATAAAATTAAGTAAATAAAAAGTCTTTTAGGAATGTAATTATAACTAATATAGAATTTATAATATACAATAAATAATGCTTACTTTGACAAGATTTTCCGGAAGACGTATGTCAACTTCTTTTAGTGGTTTTGAAGCAGTATGAAAATGTGCAACACCAAGTTGATCTGGTCCCATTCAATTTCTTTCAATTTGCTTTATTCTAAAATTTTAAGACATCAAGAAAATAATTTTAAAAAACAGAAGAGAGGAGTAGGAGTGGGATTAAAAATAGTTTTGTAATGAGCGAAAATTTATGAATCATTAGAAATAGATAAAGCATTTCTAAATATATTCTACTTTGGGTATGCTTTAATTAATTTTAAAAACTTTCTGTTACAAACTAACATGACAAATGTTAGTGTAACAGGTAAGTATTAATTAAAATCAAATTTTAATACTTCATCAAAATTCGGGAATTTTTTATCGCAATTTAGCTTTGAACCCATGGTGATTATTATTATTATTATAAGGGCTTTTTTCTTCAACTTTCAGGATTTGTTAAATTAGTTGAGAATGTTGTAGGTTTTTCCTGAATTTAATAATATTCATTAGTTTAATTTCTAATATTTTTTTGATTTAATATAATGTATTGATTAATTATTATAATTATTTTATGTATTAAAATATGCCCATTCCGTCATAAATTCACATACATATCTTCCACACGTGTTTACATATCATTCATTCATAGGTACATACATAAACACCATTACATGTACACATACGTGTACACATACTTGTACACATACAGTACACGTATGAAATACGAAAGCATACGCATAGTTTACATACACTATAAATTATCTTCAGTAGTGGCGTCTAATACCTGTATTTTTTCAGATCATGAACATACATATATTATGAATTAAATTTGATTGATTGAATCGACTAATTAGTGATATTAGGTATTAATTTGTAACAGCAACAGTTTCTTTTTTTCTCATAATTTTATTGACGTTCACAAATGTTTTTTCAAAGAAAAATTTTTTTTTAAAAATGAAAAAAATAAAAAAGAAAACAAAAAAAGGTATGCAGAATGTTAGATGAAATTCGAAAACAATTTTTTGTTTCCTCTTTGATTGAAAAAAAAAATATAAAATGAAAATTATTTGAAGATATAGAAGGGATTGTTTAAAATAAAATATAAATTGAAGTAAATCATTGTCTTTTTCATTTTAGAATTGAAATTAAATAAAATGATATGAAATGATAATTGATTGTTTGAGGAAATTTATCTTAATTAAATATATGGTCAAATGATGGAATGGATGGGTAAATTATTAAAACTTAATTTACTTGCTATTTCCATAAAAAGTAAATAAAATGATATATGGTACTAAATATGGGACGGATACAGTTTTTTCAAATATAACTTGGAATAAAATTGAAATTTATGAAAATTTATACGAATAAAATGAAAACAATATGCAAAAACAAAATATATCAATCGAAATAACAATGAAATATCAGTCTATCAATCGAAATAACAATAAAATATCAGTCTATCAATCGAAATAACAATGAAAATTTAGAAAAGAAAAAAAGAACAGTAAACAATCGATTAAAAAGCGCTACTGTATCAACTTTTCTCATCATATATACAATATGAAAATCAAATATGATAAAAATTTGTTAATTCGACAAAATATTTTAATTAATTGAACTTCTGAATCTGTTTTTCGCAGTTACATCAAGATAATAATAACATTCAAAATATTATGTCGTATGAAAAAGTTTAAATAAATTCAACGAATCCAAACGAAAACGATTTGACAAATCAATTATGTATCTCACAAAACCAAAAATAGCTAAACTTTTCTTGGAGCTAACAACAAGAGAGAGCTAACAATGGAGCTAACAACAATAATAAAAAGATTTTAAAACCTATTGATAAGGAAAGATAAGGGAAAGATACTAGGCATGCTAAGAAGTTGTTGCCAAATTATTGAGTTTGACAAGGGCTCGAAAGAAATATACCAATTCGGCTTGAAAACGCGCTTCAATTATTATCAGTAATACGTGCATCTAAAAATTTAACTTGAATTTTAAACAAATCATTTAAATTGAAATAAAAATGGAACTTAATAATAATTGAAAATGAAGTACGGTACTATACCAGATGTCAAAAAAAAAACTGTGGAGGAAAATAGCATTTCTATTTTAAATTTAAGCTTATTTCGACTGTTAAAAAATTTTTAATTAAAATACTATCCTAATTTTTGTTAGTATTCGGTATGAAAATGATAATAAGATCAAAAATCACATTCTTCTTTTTTTTTTTTAACTTAATTAACTATTTAATGAGACGAGTACGAATTCAAAACAAACATATATAGCTGATGTAATGAAAATAAATACACCATTATCAGCAATTAGAATTTTTTTTAATGCTAAAACTAATTCTAAAGGGAAAAATTGACGCTTGTATTTTCATATTAGAAAGAAATCGCGCTTAATTATCAAACTTCTTGATGTTCTCTGTTTAAATCAAAACGTTGAATAATTAAGGTGTGATAATGAAACGTCAAAAGATTTCCATAATTATTATAGATAATTTTTTTCAAACTTCATTTTTATTTTAATTCAAAACAAATTTTAATTTTAAATTAAAACAAAAATAAAATTTAAAATACTTGAAAAAAAGCATAATATTACATCGATTAACTATTAAACTCTCGAATCTGCGTTTCCATATTGAAAATATGTGCTAATTATCAAACCTTTTCAGAAGATTTAAAACCGGTCATAACAGATTGCCGTAATGAATCTGTCATTTCGTGTGGACGACAACATGCTGTCTTAATAAATGCTTTCATTTTATGATCTAACATTACATTCACTTCAGCGTAGTCGTAGTCATCATGGCGTATGCCTGTAAATTACATGCCTAATTTTTTTTTTTAAATCAATGATTGCCCGTTCGCTTTTGAATATTTACTTTATTTGCAAAAGAAAAACTGATTTCAAAAGTTCAAAGGAAATATGACTAGCTCAGTTTTTTTAACTTTATAATATCAAATTACCAGTGACAATTTTTGCGCAGATTAACAGTTTGAAAAATGTGACTCACTGCGCGTATAGTATTGGAAATTTAAGTGCTTGAAAACTGACTGATGTTATTTTATTTACCTATTATTACTTGCACATTTATCATTCATTTACTCATTTGGTTAATAATTTGTCAAAATTGGCACACTTATCATTCATTTACTTAATTGCTCAGTATTTTACCCATTTATACATTTATCACGCATTTACTGTTCAATAATTTCCCTCATATCAAGCATGAATTACGGAATATTGCCTAATATTATAAAAAAGAACTGTGATAGCGCTTTAATTAATAAAGCTTATTAATGAGCCCCAATGCATAAATTATTTCAACTTGTATTTTCTTTAATAAAAAAAATTGATAATAAATAACGCATTACCAACCGTATAACGACTGACTGTACACCCANATAAAAAAAATTGATAATAAATAACGCATTACCAACCGTATAACGACTGACTGTACACCCAAATCGCACTCCGATATTTGCTTGTATTCACGTCACTATAATCACCCATACTGAAATGATCAAAATAATTCTACGCTATTTTTTGGAATTTGAAAATTCACAAACAATTCAATTAAAAATACACAGAAAAAAAAAGAGAATCGAGAATTAAAACAATAGCTATGGTCATTGCAATATTATAAGTAATTAAATGTAATAACTAATGAAATGAAAGATGGTAAATATTAATGAAAATAATAATCACGCGGAATAAGTAAGATTTTGAATAAGTGCCATTTTTTTATCCAACATATCAGCTATCTCATTATATAATTCATCAATACAACTGTAGGCTTGATCTTCCCATGAAAATTCCTAAAAAAATGCCATTAGTGAGGAAGAATTTATTACAACAAATGGAATAAACTATAGTGAGTTTATAAACCATAGTGAAATGCATAGTGTTCAATTCAAATGCGTTTTTTTTTACATTTTTGCATTTGAAGCGAAATGCAAAATGTGAACTATTATAGCACTTGATTTGAACTGAAATTTGAAATCTGTTTTAAAAAATGCAAATCCAAACTTAAATTGCAATTAAATATCAAAAAACATGATCTTAATTGATAAATAATACTTCAATATAAAGCGTCATACAATTAACTGACATATGAGCGTATTAATAACATACTATATATTGCAGTAGGAAAACAAAATTCATGATACTAAACTTTTCAAAAAATCGCCATATTTGCCACTTAAATTATGGAGTTAAAACTACTAACATGAATTTTGTGAATTCGAGCGAAACCATTCTGCGCAAGTCGCGCAAAATCGACGTAATCGAAGCACTTATTAAATGTGTATAATAATGAAGTATCATGACAATCTTGCACTGAATTTTCCTTCATGAAATCATTCCTCGATTTGTTTTCTGATGACAAAGAAATTTCTTTTTCTGTTCCTACAAAATAAATTTAATAAATTTAAGTTCAACAAATGAAATTTGAAATTAAAACTGTAAAATTTTTAAGGAAATTATTTGATAACAATGATATGTTCTGTTGTTCTAATTTTTATTTCTTTCTGAGAAATGTATAACTTGCCAGAAGTTGTACATTTGATTTCATCGTAATCGTTTTGCACATTCAAAAAATTCTCCATTTCTAACACATCTGATTGCTTCAAATTATTACTTAGTTTTGAATTTTTTAAATAATCCATACATTCTAACAGCAATTCAATCTCACCATTGCTACTACTCTTCGGCTCGTCTATTATTTTGTATAAACTGAAATTTAGAAATGAAATATTTAACTGAAAGAATGACAAAACAATTATATTAACGTTTCTATTTGTCGCATATTCTCTCATAACAACATTAGAGAACAGATAATGATATTAACTTTGTTATAATAATAAAAGTAAACGTAAAGATAACGATCTATACTGTATTATTCACATTCATAACAACCTTGTATTTCTATCTGAATATACGGTACCATTCTCTAGGACAAATGAGCATAGCACATGAGTTTGTGCCAGTACAACTGATGCTTGAACCAATTCAGACAAACACCAATTTGTTGGTGAACAACATTTTGTAAGTGTCTGCAAAATTAATTTCATATAATAAATTTAAAAAAGCTCTAACAATAGCATGATTATTCTATTCTATGTTCACCTATCATTTAACATATTAATTAGTGCTAATAATCGAAATGATTCAAATTATTGTAATAATCATTAATTAGGTTTTTGAAAATTCACATAGAATAATGAAAAAACTCAAACTGCAAAGGAAATCAATTTAATTAAATTGTATAAATTTGTGTGTGGGATTCATTATTGCATATGAGCAATAATTTTAAATTATCTGAATAATGAACATACGGTCAGGTGGTCAACATTAGCTGACCAAGGTTGATGCGCTAAAACAGCATTTAGCACATCAAGATTTTGAATCTTTTCCGACGCATACGATAAACTCTTCAACCATTCGCTCTTTCCACCGGTACGTTCAAATTCACGACCATGTAAATCCATCAAAAAACAACATCGATGACGACTTGCAGCCTAAAACTATTGTTTTAAAAAATTATTGATAGGATATTTGCAAAATTTTTATAAAATTTTTTAATTTTAATATTGCAAATGAAAAAAAAAATAAACTTCATGCATATTTTCGAAAACACTCATTCGACAGCTATTATTTCAGATAATTATTTTAAAGAAAAAACCGAATGAAACTTTTCACTGATAAGTTTGCATGATCACTTGAATTTTGCAAAATTTAGATTTTAAGGCAAAAAAAATTCCCAGTTTTTTTTTTTCAAAATTAATATGGAAAATACCATTAATGCAATATAATGCCGTTCACATATGGCCATTGGACCGCTATCATAAAAGAGTTGTTGGATTGTCTGATAAAAAACAGTCCGATATTTGGGACATAAACAAAGCCATCTATAATTATTTTAATCAATTAATATAAAATAAAAATATAAAAAAACTAAAATTGAAATGCGCTTTTTTTATTGCAACATAATTGCCTGTTTTTTATCACTAAGTAATTTGAAATTAAAAGTAAAACGAGGAATGTTTGGGGAGTAGAGGAAAAACAAAAAGCTTCGTCTGTATTTAAATTTATATATGTTTTTACATTCTTCCATTTCAATTACAAAAGTACAACAACAATTTCGAGACAACGTTTTAATTGAAGCCATCAGTTGATTCCTCAATTTTTTAAAATCTTTAAATATCTAATTCAGTTTGAAATAATTTCAAACTATTTCATTTTAATTTCACTTGTCAGTATTTTTTATCATATTCATTACAACCCGTCTCTTTCTTAGGAGAAAGTCTTTTAGCATCTATCTTCATAATTAATTGCAAAATTATCACTTTACAATAAATTACAGATGCTGTTAAATTTTCGCTAATTACCGGTCGCGGATAACAACGGTACTTGTAATTTGATTTCAAAACAAAAGATTCCGCAGTTGCGTTAAGCAAATAAACAAGCCATTTAAACTAGTTTTTTTTTATCCATACAATTTAAATTACGGTCAATATAATTTTTGAATAAACATTTCAAGAAGAGTAGCGTAGGCACAATTTAAAGCGTACCGAAAGATACTATGTGGAATATTTCTTGCTACTAATAACAATTAGAATTAATTATTGATTACTTATTCCTGAATTTGACAACTTATCTATTAAAAATTGATCTAATTGGTAAACTGCTTGCAATTATCGACAACTTGTTTGAAAATCTGTTAGCTTTTGTTAACTCCATTAGAAACTGATCTAACTAATAAATTATTTGTAGTTATCAATTATCTGTTTATGAATTTTTTAAGTTATCCGATGAATTTGACCCAACTAATAAATTGTTTGTTTACCAGTAAATTTATTACAGCTGTAATATGAACGAAAAATTTAGATTGACTATAACATTTGTTGATTTGAAATTCATCCAATATTTCATAAACAATCTACTTTTAGCATTCATTTATTCAACAATCATGACTTGTTATTTAGCGGACTATACAGAAAGCGAAAACAAATTTCCAATAATTTTATCCATCTTTGATCGATAATTTCATTCATCAAATTCTAGAAGAAATATGTTTTATTCAAATAATTAGTAATCAATAATAGTAATAGTAATAATAGTAGTAATAAATAAGAACAATAATAATAAGAATAACATTAATAACAATAAAAATAATAATAATAATAATAATAATAATAATAATAATAATAAT